>JAHXMU010023383.1:113209-161695 GCA_019455685.1 Philornis downsi | reverse complement strand
TAGAATATCAAACATTTTGTTATCACTTGTTACTAGTGTAACATTTTATTATTACGTAAATGAATATATAATAAATATTGTACCACCAGCCTCAAAACATAGAAGTATTATGTCCCATTTAAATGAAAATACTTATTAAATTCGACAAAGCGTTGTCATGTCTAACATGAAATTGCTCATTTAAGAGTATCCCAAAATATAACGTAAGGCATATCTACAGACCATCGGTATGATTACAAAATAGGGTATTATAGCAAATCAATATCACAAACATGTTTGTCAAACTTTGTTTTTCTACATCGTTAGGATATTCTTTCAAGAGAAAGCTTTACAACACCCAATAGTATCATCTCTTAAGCATTCTGACGATACCTATCGTTCCCAAGTGGTACTATTTTAGAAACCATGGTCATGGCATGAACGGAACACACAATGAATTTAGTTAATTTAGAGAACTATGTGCCACCTATAGTATATGGAGTGCGTTAAATGTAACATTAACCTCTAAACCTGCCAATGTTTCAGTACATTCATAGAAACAAATAAACAGCTCCTCATACTTGTTAACTTAAGCAACAATTTGTCAACGTTGCAAAACATTCAGATAATTTGTACAAACAAACAAACTAATAGCTATTTATGCTTCTTTGTGTAAAAGGCTCGGGTGCCACCTATCGTTTATTATTGGAACCATTGTAAAAATTAAATACGACGCATAGGTAACGTAATAATAAGTTTTTCTCATAAATATTAGCGGTATTTTGGTCTATACGGAATAAAATGAATGTAAAAGACTATAGTTTCTTTGTGTATAAAGCTCGGTTGCCACCTATCACTTATTAATTGCACTGTGGCAGTAATTATGAGAGACCCATAGGTAACATAATAATTAATGTTTATTATAAATATTAACGATATCTTAGTCTATACGGAATAAATGGACATGTGCAAAACAGATAATTTGCAGCGGTACATATTGACTTTAGTCTACATGAATAATGCCCAAGGTTTATCTGATATATTAATTATAATGTTCCGTACGATCAAAATACTGCAAACATTTTGAATGTATGAAACAGAAACATAATTCAACGCAATTGTGTATAATTTTGTTTTGGATGCAAGAAACTAAAAAAAATCAAAACTGTTTTCGGGGTAGTTCCGCAGGACCTCTATAAGACCGTGGAAATCAAAGTTCGAAGCTAAACAGCGCTCGACTTCACCGGACTTTCAAACAAACCAAATCCAACAAAAGTTGGAATTGGTCGCCTGTTTCTTTTTAAACACTAGGCGTGCTGCTTTCGTGCAGATATTCGGAAATACATTAGAAATTTGTTTCTGTTTACATTCGAAGCACTCAATCAATTCACGCATTGAACGAAACTAAAAACGTACTTGGATTGGATTTCTCTATCAAAATATAATTTTATGTATGCATTTTTAATTCGAATCAGTATTGAAACCTAATGTAGTTTCGTTTCTGTACAGGCAAATAGAGAAGTGCAAAAATGCTTTTAATAGTTTATTCTATTTAAGAATCTTGTCCCTTTTTTGACTAAACATCTTCAAATGAAATACGAGCAAAACGTTTCATAAGCTAAATCTTAATCCAAATTATTCTTAATTTCGTTACAGGTTTATGAATCAAAATCAAAATTAGTTACAATCTGGTTTTGAATGTATGAAACAATTGCGTATAATTTTGTTTCGGATGCCAGAAACTGAAACAAATCAAAATTGTTCTCAGATTTGATTTCGTTTCGGTAATGGTTCCTGGTTTTTAATTAATTATTTCCCCTTGAAAATCAAGCTTTGCTTCAAAAAGGTATCCTTTATCTTAATACGCTCAAACTATTTCCTTATACTCTTAAATCCTTAAGCGACATTTTAGTATTTTCGAAAATTTTATACTCAACATATAGTATATTTGTAATCGGTATAGATAACCTATATTTCCATTAACAAAAATTTAAGGAAATATTACACTTTTCTTGTATTTATTATTCATTTCTGGTTTCTTACTGTAAATAAACTATGTTAAACATATATATGGAAAGTTACTTTGTTTTCTACACAGATTTGTTTGTATTGTATTCAAGTGTTGCATATTATATGGATCCTAAAGCTGCACAAAGTGCATCTACATTTATAATCCTATCCCTTAATATGCTGTAGCATTGTGTTGTATTGAAATTCCAACAAGTTTTGTACAGTATTTATTTTGTAACATTTTTTTTTTTTTTTTTTGTTTTTCTTTACTATTTTTATGAATTGAAATAATGAAGAAAATTCTTATGCTTCAACTGCTGGCAAGTAAAGCAGTCGTAGTCAGAGAATCTTTGAAGTTCCTTTCTGCATTTGTATTTACATGATACGAGATCTCAAGGCAAAAACCAATATTTACAAGTAATCGTTTTAAATTTAGGTCAAGAGGGGGAAAATGCAAAGGAATGTGGCAGCAGAATGTGAAGTATTTTAGGAAACGTTCGAAAAAGGAACATGTTCGAAAACATGTGAGTGTTGGTCTACATGAAAGTTGTAAGTTATAAAATTTATATACAAGGATATGTTACACTTTGAGTTATTAAGAGTGTTAGCATTTAAGAGGCTATAGTATGTGCAGGAGTTCCTAATACTATATGCTGAAAATTTTAGCTTTTTGGATATAGATTTAGGCAATGTAAAAATTTCTATAAACGCTATGGTTTGATTACTTAAAGAAACAAATTGTTTTTATTAAAAGTGAAAAATTGTGACATTTCCCATAGATTTGTCATAGGCATATATGTTTAAGGATGACTGAATGATATCTAGAAAATAGATATAAACTCTTGTGCATCCGTTTGTAATTTAAAATCTACGTTAGAATCTCGCCTAATTTTACTAGGACCTAATTAGGGATCGAACCTAATTAGATTTCCTTCGGAGACTTAAGTTCAAATAAAAAAAACGTTTTTTTATAATGCAAATATATTTTGTTTTAAATTGTTTTCTTTGATGCAAATAATTTTTAGTTATATGAAAATTATGTTAAAGAACTTCTATGATGCTCATAATACGAAACATTTAAAAAATTTAGTAATGAATATCATCCAATTTTGCATCCGGTATTCTTTGAAGTTTCAAAGCTAATGGAGGAGTTCTTATTCTACAAAATACGATTTCTTTATTACAACAGTTTGTTCGAGAAACGGAGTTTGGCGTGAAGTATTGCATATATCGAAGGTTTCAGTCGCTGTTTGTCGGACTACAAATCTTGTGACTTGTGGTACAAATATTCCAAGTTGTCCATTCCATTGCAAATCAAACAATATTTAAAAATATAAAGTTTGGTGGGGAAAAGTCTGTAACGTGCAAAGAAATAAAAAATAAAATCGAACTCCCAATCTCTCTCTCAAATCCACAAATTCATTTCTGAAGTGCATTCTGTATCCAACAATACAGCATGCTTGACAGACCCATGGTAATTTCATTGGTTTCGACCCAAATATGGATAACTTCTGGATCTCATTTTTTGTTTGTAGGGGACGTTTAGATTTCAACGCTTATATGAAAATATGAAATTCAAGATCAGAAATTATAAAAAATTCGATGCGATCAGTAAAACTTTAGTTGCCATAAATATTTGACTTGTCCAAACATTTACAAATAGATATCCAGTCCAAAAGATGCAGTTTGATGCCTTTCTGAATTATGTTTTTATGTTAAGGCGCACAACCAGTTGTTACGTGAGAAGTTACAGAAAATGTGTTTGTCAGGTGTCTGAGAAGGCTTGTAATATGCCTTATTTTTTCAAATGCTTCAGCTAGATTATTTACTGCACTATTTGTTTATCTTCTGAGCTACCAAATACAAGCACATTTATTGATGCTCACTTACTTACAGAGATTACAGATAACATTTCTAAAAATCGGTATTCTTTTCACAAATTTGGAACCTTTGACGTTTCACGTCATTTCGTTTAAGCTCAAAAATGTTGTGATGACTCTTCAGATTTTAAATGAGGTCGTGCGGTCAACGATGATGCTGAATACAGCGGATGTTCAAAGCATGTGACTATGCCAGAAAGTATAAAAAATTCAAAAAATTGTACTCGGTAACCAAAAAGTGAAATTGCGAGAATTAGCTGACATCATAAAGATCGTATTTTTACTAATTTGCATAAAAATTGCGTCATAAGGAGAATATTTTCCACGTGTATACTCAAAAAGTGAAAATTGTCGTATTTTCACTACTTTGCATGAAAATTTTTTCATAAAGACAATGTTTTCTACGTGGAAACCCGGGTTTATTAACAGCGGAACAAAAACGGAAAAGTATTTGACAATGGATAAAACCTGAGTTCGTCGCACCGCATAACCCTAAAATAGAAATATGTATGTATGCGCAAATTATGATGCTTTCAGATATCCCCTGGCCGATTTTAGTCTGTAAGCTTTAATGGTTCAACATTGTGAAATATCAATCAAGACTTTGGGCCACCGTTTTTTTTTTTGCCGTTTGGAGGGAATAGTCGTATTTTTTTTTTTTTTTTTTTTTTTTTTTTTTTTTACTATAAAAAATACTTTAATTTCACTTTACCGAAATTTCCACCAAATTTGAATGAATAATTTGTTGTCCACTTCTCAAATATTTATTTTCTCATCATTTTCCTTTGGTCAACTATTCGTATCCTTACCAAATGAGTGAATCGATAGCAGTGGTGTGCTAAAGGTACCAAAATTGAGGTGGCCCCACAGCTCCATTACTGACTCTATGTCATCCTCACACACACACCCACACACACATACACTGTCATGTATCAGTGATAATGTTATGTACTTTCATGTGCATTGAAAAGGTGATAACAATATGGCGACAGAGTGTATATTTTTGTCCCTCCCTCCGGTCGTAAGAGCATTTGGGGCTTTTTCATGCCAGTGGTGTTGCGCATAAAAATGTTGTTATATTCGCATATCTCGTCCTGCCTGAGTAGATTTCAGGTATGAATTTCAACAATTGTTATGTTGTTTTTCCTGTCTTACATTTTTTGGGGTGGCTTCGCCGTGATGAAAAAACCGGTTATATAAATGACAAATAAAAGAAATTTTTAATTAAATTTACATATGTACGAGCACAATGAAAACGTGTGTGACGTGAAAATCAACAAAAACAAAAAATATTTAATGGCAAATAAAACACCAATTCATTTGAAGGCAGGCCGTAAAAGGTGAAGGGAATGCCATAAAACGTTACGGAAAACTTAAGGGAATCATATTAAAAGACAAAAATCGAATAAAAAATTGTATTATTTTTTTTTTTGTGAAATGTCTGTGCAGTGGAAAATAGTCATAACTGGGCATGGAATTAAAAAAAAGTAAATATAATAGCGCAGAATTTGAAAAAAAGTAAATTATGTCCATATGAATTACGCAGTACGACAGAAATTTTGTAGCTGAAGGCTTCGGATCAGAATTAGTTTAATTACGGATTTTCTTAAATTGAATACTACACTTTAACTTTTTACACTTTCATTCATAAGAAACTTATTAGAGAAAAATTGAATTACATTATAGAAGTTTTATAAGATCGGAGGTAACTTAAAATTAAGTTTTTCAACGGTTCTAAGACTATTGGCGATTCTTTCTGCTGCTCAGTTGGCGATGGATATGATAATTCCATTGAATCCCCACCATCCCTGAGGGAAATTCGCAAGGGATCAAATTTTCTCGAGTCATGGTTTGCTCTTTCTGGCAACTCTCATGGAAAATGACAGATGGACAGATGGCCAGAAGTTACACCAGACTTAAATACCCTCCACAGTGGATTTATATAAAGTGTTGCCAGATAATTGGGAGTATCAAAACCGTAGTACGAACATGTGTAAAAGTTCACCAAATAAGTAACTAATAAAATATTTCCTATATCTAAAAAAACGTCCATTGCAAAAATAGGCAATTTGTTTTTAATTCAAAAGAAATATTAGAAAACAGTCGTGTGTAGTATAGAAATGTTAAGAAAAGTCGCAAGTCGCAAATCAATAAACTACAAAGGTGGAATTTCGGAATTGCAAAGATATCGGAGAAAGCGTAGTGTAAAGAAAAACACAAAAATGGCAACAGTTTGAAAACTGTCAATCACAAAAATAGCTTAAATTTGGCAAAAAAGGACAGGCTTTAATCAAATGACTTTAATGTGGTGCCACATCTTCATAAATCGCTAAAGTGGCAAATTATCAACAATTTCATAACGGAGGATCACAATTTTGAAACGGATTAACTATCAAATTCGCTAAATAAAAATTCCGTTAAATTCCAAATATTTCTTTGCATCGAAAACGGAGCATCCAATTATGAAATTGGAAAATTTTTATGTTCTTAAGGAGTTTTGAGAAGGCAGCGTCAAGCATATTATTTTCAAAACAACAAAAGGCAAAATTTGTGAATTACAAAAATGTTTCTATCTTGAAACCGTTTCTATATTTCTATCAAAAATAACTTAAGTTTTGACCCTGAGGGCAAATGGTAATTTAACATAGTACCGCTTCTTTATAAATAACTAAAACCATCGCTTCATTGCAAACACGAATTTGGAAACTAAGCATTTAATTTTTAAAATAGCCAATTTTTCAGTATTCTAAGTGTTTTGGAAAGGAGGTAACATCACAAATGTAGTGTACAGAAATGTTGAAAAAGTTGCCTAATGAAAACAAAAAATGGTTATACTTCGGGAACAGAGCGCCGAAACAATGGAAATAAAACATTCTTCATCCCGCTTTTCCAACATTTCGTTTAGATTAGAAATTTAGTAAATGACAAATATGACCATATCTTAGAGACAATGCACCCAGTAGCAGACAATATTTAGTGTTTCCAAAGAAAAATAGTGTCATCGGAAAGCACAAGATTTCCCTAAATACGGGGGTGTTTTGAGGAAAGCAGCACTTTTCGTATGTGGTTAAAAAATATTCTATATTCATATTCAGTTAATAATAAATGTCTAATTTGAAAAATTTCTACATTTCTAAAGAGGTAAGCCAGATGCTAAAATAGCTAAAATTCCAGATTCTTAGTGGTTTGACGAAAGCAGTACCCATAAATTGGAGAAAAGAAATATTCAAATACTCAAATGAAAAAGTCACCAAAATGTGAAATTTTGAAATAAACTTCAATTTGAATGCACTGAAGCGTCCCGAGCAGATTTCAAAACATTTTTCTCCTAAGCTATGAAAACGGTAATGAAGCGTCCATGGTTTGAAGAAGAAACCAAATAACTGAATGTCAAAAATTGTTGTATTCTAAAAAGTATGAAGAAAGCAGTACCACCACATGGTGTAAAAAATATTTTAAAAAATCACCAAAAGAAAAAAAATCGCTGAAAATACAAATATGTTCATATCTAATGTATAATCGCGAATGTGTGTAACTTTTATAATCAAACGAATGCAAGTGCTTTCAATAAGCAATTTTTTTTTTTAAATTTATAAAATAACAATCTTTACATCGTTTGAGGATTGATATAAACTGATATATATCACATGGCATCAATAAATAAAGCTGAAATATAAATATCTCCACATCTCGTAACAGGTTTGTATTCGCGAAAATAGTAAAATATTATCTCGACATGACAGACTAAATTAAAATATTACTAAAATATAAAAAAGTCACAAAATAAAGAAAAATGCTAAATGTAATTTATCTCCGATTAGAACATCGAGTGCCCAATCGGAAAACTAATATAATTTTTCTTAAAAAGAATTACTTTTTCTAGCTGTCTTTAATCTGATATTAATACGCCATAAAAAAATTGACTGACACTACGGGAAGGCCACAAATTACCAGAGTAATAGAAAACTGATGAATGTGCTAAATTGTGCTGGAAAGGTCAGAACGCATGTCAAAATTTTGCTTGCTTATTTAGTAAACTATGTAACTGATTAACAGAATTAACCATTAACAGGCTCATTGACTCAGCCAAGTCGCCTCTCATAGGTATGTCTAGATATAAGCTAATGAATGACTGTGTTTATTTCATTTTATTTACACATCCGCTTCTTGAAAAAATGGTATACATGCGATTTGTATAAATACCCTCAATATTTCGGAACAATCACAATAGATCAGTGGATATTCAAGTCTAGTATGAATGTGAACTATATTTTTCTTCACACGCTCTTCTAATCTAACCAAACCAGATTCTTCATATCTGATATGGCAAAAAAAGAAATGCAATTATTCTTTCAACCGAACTTCATGTATCTCCTTGATATACCACACATTTTTATTTCTGTTGGAACTCCACAAGTTAAATCATATAATTCTTGCATTTGCCTCAATACAATAGACAATATCTAGATTTTGGTAGTAGATTACTATTACGTTTATTTCAGTTACAATTTAAACCAACTTTGTCTCAATTAGAGTGACAGTTGTATCAACATTTCCCCTATACAATCTACAATATTTTTCTATAATTGCTTGTGTGTTCTTTGATTTATGTGCCATTAGTCAAGATCCTAAAATTGGTGACAGTAATTACCATTTACAAACGTTCCCAATATATTTCAATTTTTCTTTTCAGTTCCTTAATGGGCCAGAAAATTGAAAGTTTAATCGCCCTCTTCATGACTTTGTAAAATTTCATTTGTCCTAACAACGCCTAAATATATGCGTTTCTTTGTCTCTCTCTCTCTCATCGACTGTTATGGATTTAGAGTGAGGGGGGTTGCTCACTAATGTTGTCTTAATGTTTAAGCGAAAACTTAAAATTGGAAAATTAAATAAATATTCACCGAAAATAATATAAATATGTGATTATTGTGGTATTTGTGGATTAAATTAAAAACAAATAAATATGTTATAGAGATGGAGGAAGGGATACGTTGTACGAGAAGGGTCGAAAATATTATTCGAAAAAGTTTGTATATGATTGTGCTGGCGTTTCACTTTATATCGAATGTGGTTTTGATTTATTAACGAAATTTAATGGAAACTGCACACCTGCATGAAAGCCTTCATTCGAAGGCCAGATTGGAGTAATTCAAATTTCGTTCTTTGTTTTTGATACGAAATCTGCTTTATTTTACTTCTTTCTGTTTTCAGTATTCCTCCCATTCTCCCTTTAATATTATGTCATCACATTAGTCTTTTTAAAATATCTGTATTTCTGATACGACTCGTGAATGACTCTCCCATTCATTCAGCCTTGTTTTATTCTCATTTATTTAAACTTTTCTACTTTCTTTTCATTTTCCTCCAACTATAAATTCTGTTAAGTTTCAGGTATAGATCTCAAATTAATTGTTTTTATGCTGTGTATAAATTCTAACCTTATTTCTACGACTAATGCCGAGAACAAAAGTCTCAATTTGCTTATAAATGATTACCTGATGATTACCTATTAATCATCCTGTGAACTAACAATGTGCTGATATTTACAATAAACTGTCGGTTTTCAAAATGTTTATATTTATATTTTACGTATTTATTATTATATAATATTAGATTTTTAGTTGCAGTGTAGAATGCCAATTAATTTGTTTACTTTTTGCCAATTCCCGCGTATACTCTTGATATCCAGTCACTCTTCCTTGCTTATTTGCTACTAAACAAAAAAAATGGTCTTCGAATATTCTTAAGAGATAGCATTATATGTGATTTAAGTTATTTAGGGGTTTATAATCTGAGAATTTTCTAAATTTTGTAATATTTTTGTGACCTCTATTATATAAAAACATAATACGTTGCATACTTTGTGGCAGTATTCCTAAAAATCGTTTACTGTATTGGTTATAATCAAACTCGCACTTTTACCACATTTCCCGTATCCTTAAGACACTCCAATTACACTCCAATTAGATTTTGTATATTCGGTAAACATTCCACATGTCTCCATTTTCAACGAACAATAATACTGCGAATTTAAATTTCAAACTACCGACCAAGTACAACTTGCAATAATTTCAATTGGTTTGTCGACATACCATTTCATTTTAACACTTCCACGCCTTCATCTACCATTCAGTTTACTGAACAATAAAACTAATCACAACATATTGCAAAAGAAATTTCCAAAAAAAAACTTGCCATACAATAGGACTATTCTTACCCGAAACTGTGGCAAAAGGCCACATTCGCACGCCCATTTCACATACAATCACACACCACATTTACATATCTATCACCGCAACGCACCAGGACAACAGGACTTTTCAATAAAATTCAATTTTTCACACATCAAAATAGAATAGAAGAATAGAAGAATTCTGCCAAAATAAATCCCAATTTCAACACATTGTGAAATAACTTTTGTAGAATTCATAACGATAGGAATCGAAAGGGACCGAAAAAGAATCTTTTCATTTATTTGAATTGGAATTGTTAAAATAACATAAGTCTAAAGTATTTCTTATTGTAAGGGACTCTGGAATGATATACGCATGAGTTTGGGAAATAAATAGTGTCTCCGTAATAAAGCAAACAATTCCCCCAAACTAAAAGGAAGAAAAATATGTAAATGAAGTGTTTCGATTTTATTAAATTGCTATGATTTGTTGTTCTCAAATTGAATAAATTTTCATAGTTTGATTTAAGGGCTTTGTTTTGTTTAGATATGACATGTAAGCGTCAGATGACCTTATTCGGCATTGAGGTTAAAGCAATTGTTAAACGTTTTGTTTAACAATAAGGCTCAAAAGACAGGCAATTTTCTTTAAATTTGCGATAGGCCTAAAAGTAGACAATAATTTAATACCAAAACTCAAAACATAGGATTACTGTCTCCAATACCTGTTAAGATTTGTTGTACACGATAATTTTGGAAATTATTCGAATAGGCTAGATATCCATTTTGTGTCACTTTTTCATGTTTCTTGAAAAGTAACCAAAAAAAAAAAAATGTCAGACTATATTTAAAGTTAATTTTTGGCCTTACTCACATGGGTTAATTATGTGGTAAAGAAATTTTCTATTCCAAAATTATGCGTTGTGTTCTATCCGAAAAGTATAAGCCTCAGACTTTATAAAGTACACACACTATAATCGTCAAAAAATTCTTAGAATCATTGCTAAAACTAGGAGGCGAAAATTTGAATAGACTGGTCATAAAAAAGAAGGTTATTAAATTTTTCTGCAAAAGTTTAAAAATTTGAAGTCTTTCGCAAGAAAATTGTAAGCTTAGTTAATTTACTATTTGTGTTTAACACGCTGATTTCTCTGACTATTATTCGTCCATTTAAATATACATACGATGAAAAGGAAATATATTTACGAAAAAGAACCAGGCCAGTTCAATGACATTTTAATAGCACTGCTCTAGTCGTTGAGATAGGGATCGAATGGTACTAAAAATACCTATTTTAGTATAAAGTGGGGTATTGCATCCAAGAGAGGACGTTTTACTACGCTCACTTATCTTAACATTGCGAATGACAATCTATGAAGTTAGGCATATGAGTACATCGGTACACATGTTTTCATTAAATTGTCGTTTTCTAAAAAGTAATTTTTGTATTCTCAACAATAATAGAAAAATTGGGAGTACGCTCTTTGAGATATTATTCTTTGAAAGAAATATTTCATTCATTATTCATTTTGGTAGTAATTAGTAATCAAGTCAATGATACCAATAACACAACAATACACCCTCCTTGTCGTCATTTGTCATGTCATATTCTGGACAAACTCTTTCCAAAAGGACGTATACTCGTAAGTGAAAATAATAGTTCATAACTTGCAGTACTATTTTGCACTTAATTTATAGCTAATTTTGTATTCAAATCCGAACCAAAAATCGTCAATATAGGAGGTGTCTATTTTTGTCTCAAAATTGTATAATTTCCCTTTCCACCACTCGATTTATAGAATACTGTGAGACACTTCTGAAGCCCCACAGATGTAGACGCATTGCAGAAATTTGTTGGAAGAGGGCTCGAGTTATGGCAAGAATACGAAGCGTAGTAAGAGTAAAATATCCTGTAAGATAAATCATATTTAAGAGGCCTTTTGCTATACTATTTTGCTATACTATATTCCTTAATTTTATCCTTTTTTGTGTTTATACGGGCTATTTTTCGTAAGAGTTTTCTCTGACGCATATAAAACAAATTTATTTCATCATGTATTTCTCAACGTTTTGTTGGCTTCTTACCAACTACACCAGGAGAGAAACTTTTATTGAAGATTTCTGTGTGAAAAATATGTTATGTTGTTTTCTGTTATGTGACTTTTAGTGTTTTTTGTTTTCAACTTACAATCTGTTTTTACATAGTAGTGGCAATTACTTTTATTACAAATAAACCGGACAGGACAACACAATAATTTAATAATAAAAATAACTATCCCAGAATATAAATAAATCACAGTTTAAAAATTAATAACTAATATCACAGAACTTAACTCTTCAAAGTATCGTAACGTAATATTGCGGTTTCGCCAGGTCTTTGTTGTATTCTTAAATTTTCTAAGTGTACCTCGTATTTATTTTCTGCATTCTGTGTGATATTTTTACATTGTCAACGGTTTTTATATTTTCATACTCTATTGCATGTTGAGAGTGCATTTTTTCTCTCCTCTTACTCCAAGTTATAGTGTTGTTGTTCCTACGTATACATTCTTGCATTCGTCGCTTTCGTTCCCATAGCACATTATTTCGTAGACAACGTTGTCAGCGTCAAGTTTGTTTGTTTGTTGTTGTTGTTGTTCTTGAGAACATTGTGTGGGAGTTTCATTTGATCTGTGGGTCATCGTTGTCATCTCATCGTTTATCACTCTCATTAGAGATATGTTCTCTGTTAATCGTGGAATGTATGGCACACTGTAAAAATGTTAGCTTTTCTCTTCATTATTTCTTTCTTTCGAAGTTTATGATCTTTCTGGAAGGTTGTCTATGATTGGTGGTGAATAATTGTTGCATATTAAAATGGTTGTTATTTTGTCAACATTAGCTTTTTCATATTTTTTTGTCACTCAATTGTAGAATTTTAGACTTTAGTTGCGTTGAGTTATAATTTATCATTCTCCCCAATGATGGATCTTTAGTGTACCAATTTGTTGTCAATCTATTTGAATTCTTGATTACTTTTATGTCCAAATAAGGGAGTTCTCCATTCTGTTCACATTCCATCGTAAACTGAATTTTATTGTGGTAGGAATTTAATAGTTTTAAAATAATGTCGGCATATTTTTTTGTTTATAATAGCAAATAAGTAATCAACATATTTGCAAATTAGTTAAATTTTTGTATTCTTGACTCTTAGTTCACTAATCACGTCGTCAAGTACAGTGTCAAGTATAATATTCGCAATCGTCGGTGACAGAGGATTTCCTATTGGCGGATCATATGTTTGATGGTAACAATTTTTGTCAAGCATGAAATAATTGTAGTCGTTGCGACAGAATTGGAGAATTTTTAAGAACGTTTCTTAATTTTATTTCGGTCATTGCTGAAATGACCATCATTTGTACTTATTTACAGCAAATAAAAATATTCCGCTTGCTATAGGAAAATATACTTTCAATAAAAACAAATAAAAAAATGCTTTTACAGTGTTCGCTGATGCCATTAAGGCTGTATATGTGCATAGGAAAATTATTAGATAAATTAAAACAGAACAATTATTAAAAAAATATACATACATATAATAATATTTGACACATTTGAATGTCCTGTAGGAAGTAAAGGAGAGAAACTTAAGAATATTTGTGGCAGGTGGGAACTTATAATTTAAAATTCTTTGTACTCGAATAAAGTCAGGATTTCTGTAAATTTTTTTTTACCCAATTCAATTACATGCAAAAAATACAAAGACCAGACAAAACAAAATTTATTTTAACAGCCCTTTCACGATAAAAGCTTTTAATTTCTTAAATCCAACATTCACTTGTTCGAAACATTCTATAGAATATTTAAAATTATATTTCCAATAACAATGAACATGGTAGCACAATGAACAGAATATAAGCAAAAATCGAGTTTAAAAGCAAGGACAATTGACAACAAAATAAATATTAGGAAAATGTCTTTTTTAATACTAATAAACACTTTTTAATATACTGCTAGATATATCGTTAATTGAGAAAATAAAAACTGAAACAATATTTGCCAATGTTGAGCTAATAGTTTAAATCCATTTAACTAAAATCCTTGCTATTTAACTAGAATTTCTGTCCAACTTTTTATAATAATCACTTTTGCCGATTAAATCAAAATATGTTTAAAGGAAATAAAACAGACATTTTTTTAAACTGCCTCTGCCATGGACTTAATAGATGAAAGTTCCATTCATAACACAGTCATAATTCCTGTAACTTAACTAAAATTCATTCCCACTATTTATGCTTCTTACTACCATATTCTTCCTACTTTCTATGTTAACCAATTAAATAGCTCATGCAAAGAGTTAAAGTTTGCTCTACAGCACAACATAGTAAGCATTATTTTCATTTACTCACTATTTATGAGACCATTTTCCTGCCAACACAAAACTATTCTTGTTGCTAAAGACTTCCTTATCACTATCCTGTTATGGTATAGGGCAGCCTTTGAAAGGGTATTCCAACCCATAATTAATTTGACAAAATCTTTTGTTTATTACTGTTCAAGGAAGTTCAGAGTAATCGATGTGCTTTGAAAATTCTTGAAGTCGTTTTAGGGATAAATATTAACAAATTATTTATGCATACTTTGTACGTGTCTTGACATATAGATGGTACTCTAGACATATCTACAGCAAACATCCTGAGCAAGAATGTGAGGAGTATCAACAACAGCAAAAGGAGTAAATAAAGGGAATTACCTTTTATTGCATTACATTTGGGTAAATCTGATAGTTTTAGCCTGGCATTTATTATTCAAAAGTGAAGGGTAGACTCTGTCCTTGTCCGAGGTAAACTGAGATGTACAAGTTGAAAAAAGGTCATCATTTGACTGTTTTATGTCTAATCCTGTAGTGAGACAAAGGAACGAATATAAATACATATACATCATCATTGCGTAAAGCCTCTGCAGGAAACATATATAAACTAAATATTTAGTATTTTCTGTATATTTGATAAGCTTAAAACAGATAACTTCAGTAAAATGTGAAGGATATTTCGTTGCCGTTGTTCCATAATTTCTGTAAGCTATTTATGTGCTTTAAAATTTGCCTTTGATCTAAAACAATATTTATATATCTACTGTCATATACCAGGAAATTACTGGTTACACACACATTTAATTTGATTACCGTCTAATTGCGTACTTATTTTATCATATATTAATAAATCCTGCCTTGGTTACAAACCGGTTACCGTCGACCCTGAATTTTGACAAATGAAAATGAGTTTTTACATCGCTTGACGTGTGCTGGCAGTTGACAGCCCAGAGTTTGTTAGCTCATAACTACGAATTTGTTAACATTGCTTACTTAAGTGTGTTATGTCAGGGGCAGGATATCCTATCGTAATAACCATGACCAAAAAAGAAAAACAGGAAAAGAACGGCATTACCACAAAATACAAATATTGTGCACAACCAACTTCCAGTGACTTTGCATATAGAAATCTATAAAAAATTAGCCTTGATTTAAATTTTCATTTTATGGAGGGCCGCAGCAGGAGCAGTTTTAGACTGATAATGAGAGAAGATTGAAAGAAGAAGGCGGATGCAATTTTTCTTTCATCAAAATCCAAATACTAATTTCTGAAATCTTTGATGTTAACATCATTGTTCGAACATTGTGCGATATTACAGCAACTTCCGCAACTATTGAGAAAGCGTTAGAAAAAGTGGGGTTAGCTGCTGAGAAGGACAAATTCAAGTCATTTGCTTTGATCAATGAAAGGTTTACTCCCTTGGGAAACTACGTGAACATTGACGTTTATAATTTATTGGTGGACGAAATCATTTATCTTGCCCCCGTCATTAGTGGAATATCTGACAAAACAAATGTCCGAAGTAAATCATAGGGAAACGCAACCAAAATTCCAGTTCTATGATAGGCTGTCGTAGCATGGAGCAACAAAATTGAAGGTGTGCAGTAGACCTATTAGAATTTTTTACCAAGCATAAACACAAGTCTTACCTTTTTAAAAACGGTTTGAAATTATTCACCTATACAATTGTGTAGATTTATATATATACATACATATACTGACGGGCTGATAGATAAACTTGAACACTTCAGCTTTTCTTTCGCGAACGGAATATAAACGACAATCGAGTATAAGAGCAAGGACAATTGAAAACAAAGTAATTCTTAAGAAAATGTTTTATATAATACTATTAAACACATTTGAGTGTACTGTTAGATATATCGTTAATTGGAAAATAAAAAGCAAAAGATATATTTTCAACGGTTGTCAAAGTTGTACTAATGGTTTAAATGCTTTTGTACTAGCAGGTCAGCTTTAGCAAAAACAAATCGATTTACTTAAATTTCTCTACCATAAAAATCAAACAAAATCTTTGGCAAAATATTGATTCAGCTTCTAACCTTTCTTATCGAGAATTTATGTGCTTTTCAATAACCTTCATATACTGAAAGTCTAAAGTAAATTTTCGTACTGCTGCTTTTGAATATAATTCTCGTACACAAATTTGGCTTTTAAAATACAACAGCATAGAAAACCAGCTTTGTCCTACATGTATGAATGCCTTTGGTAAGTATTGCAAAATTTAAAATAGGTAACATTTTTCTAGAGAAAAATAGCTTTTGGCATATACGTAAAATTTTGAATGAAAAAAATAACTAAAAGCAAAATTTCAGAAATTCCTCTTCTCATATGAAGTTTGTCTTTTGAAAAGCTGCTTTCTGCTGACTTTCTTCAGTAAAAAAGTGTCTTGTGATAAATTTTCGTACAGAAAATTAATACTTGACCAATGTTTTTGTACAAAAAAATTTACGTTTTATAATTTTTTCATAAACTTTTAGGTAACTTTCATGTATACAATAGCTAAACTTTTCATGTTGAAAATTTCTTTTAGGTATCCTTTTGCGTAGATTATAGCTCTTATATATCATTTCCATATAAAAAACTTGTCTTTAGTTACGTCTTTGTTAAAATAAGTTGCCATTACGTCATTTTTTGTATAGTAAAGTTATATATCTATAGAAAAGTTATTGCCTGTTGCAGACTTACTCATAGGAAAAAGTTACCTTTAGGTAATATTTTCATATAGAAAATTTGTCTTCGTGTAATATTTTCGTACAGAGAAGTTTTCGTATGTAAAAGTTCCTTTAGAACGCCTTTTCGTACGCCTTTCGTCGCCTTTAAGAGCCACTTTTTAAACAGACTTTTTCATATATATAAAAATATCCATAACCTCTTACAGAAAAGTTGTGCTTAGGTCGTAAAGAAGAGTAGTGTATAGGCAAACTGTTCATATAGGAAAACTGCATTTAAGTAGACTACTTGTATGGTAGGACTGTTTTTATATGAATTTGTAAAGAAGAATTGTCTTTGCGTGATATTTTCGTGTATTAAGGTTGCTTCAAGGTAACCCTTTCCTAAGAAAAAAGTTCCGTGGCCACTTTTTCAGTTGAATAAGATGTCTTATGTAACATTTCCGTATAAAATTTTTATCTCATTAACCTTTGGGTAACTTCCACATAGAAAATAGATACTAAGTAAGCTTCTAAGATAAAAGTTAATGTTTCTCTAAAAAATTAAGTTAATGTTCCCCAAAAAACTTGGCATGTGATATTTTTTTGTACCGAAATAAACAAAGGATAATTTTTTTATACTAGAAATTCAAGTAAATTTACATAGCGATAATATTTGATAATTTTTTTTTAATTTCGTACAAAAAAATTTTTAACACATTTTTCGTATAAAAAAATGTTCATAAATTTTTCGTATAAAAAATTTGTCTTTAAGGAACTTTTCGCACAGGGAATTGTGTTTTGTTTACCAAAATTATTAGCCTTCATTACATATATTGATTTTGAGAAATGGGATTTGAATTTTCTTTTTATTATACGATAATAAGAAGTATGTATCCAACCGACTTATTTTCAAATTTCCGCAAAGTTTTCTATTATATTATTATCCTGTAAAACTTTACTTTCACTAGTTCTTAGCATCGATATAATCGTGCTATCACAGAATTTTTAAATGAAAATTCTTTTCAAATCACTCCAAGTTTAGAATGACACTTTCGAAAAAAGCTTCTTACTTTGTTATCTTGTTAAACAATTTGTTACTGAAACGTGTTGTGATGAAAACTCTTTCTGCTGATTCTCAAAATGAAGCAGTAAATCTGCCAAAACTACAGGAAATGGCAGGTGATTTGCTGCAGGACCACCAAAAAGAATGGCGCGGCAGACAAATTTCGGTTGTCATAGTTGAGTTGAGTAGGTGGCTCCAATAAACAACAAGATTTTATTCTGTGGAAGAACTCAATAACAACGACTATCCTGGAAATAACGTAAGAATTGTATGTTGTTTAAAGTACATGTAATTTGCAAGTAACAAAGCCAACCAACAATTTTTTCGAGTTATTGATAACACTAGCTTGGTACTCAATCGTGTGCAGAAGTTTTCATACTCAACCATAAAAAAACTAACAGCTGAATTTGAACTATTTTATTTTTTGGGAATGAAAAAACGTATCTTTGTCCCGTCGAAGAGCAAGAGCACTGCAACGATAGGGGTTTCTCCCCTTTTACTTTGTGTTACTGTGTCTTTGTTTATCTATGCTCCAGAGTAACCATTAATCTTTGTGCCACATCAATGTTTGTCAATGAAATTACAATTTGCAGCATGTTGTCTGCACCAAACCAAATCCACCGCATCCGCACAGTATAAAAGACGATTTTGGTTTTACTCAATAGATAAATTTTGAAAATGAACGTGATTGCAGCAGTCGAGAAGAGAAGAAGAGAGAATGATTGTCTTTGCCAGCATGATTGAAGTACGTAACCGCATACAAATAAAACGTAAGAACAGTAGCAGCAAAGAGTGTAGCGAAGTGGTCGTTGTGAAATTAACACAACACAGAAAGAATAGGAAAATATGATAGAAATTCTTAAATCATTTCATATAATCATATTTTGCTATAAGTACCTGAAACTATATTTCATTGCGGAATAAAAAGTGCAGAAATATATGTTATATAGTAAGTGTATCTGTAAATGAGCTTTTTTATTGAAGTATGTAAGACCACATTTGAGGAAAAAAATTTAATAGTTGTCACACTTATAGTTAAATTTGCATATGCAGTTTTAAAATATTCTTTGTGTATTGTTTAGTTTAGTAAACTATTTGTTTAAAGGATACTTCAGAATACCGCAGCCTGTGCATCGGAAGTGATTTCGAGTTATTTATCTCAATGGCTTAACTTGTACGAGTTAAGACAAATTTTTACAATTTTTATTCTATAGCGATGATGCTTTCAGAAGTTGTAATTCGCAGGTAAGTAATGGTTATACGTTCAATCGCAGGAATACAGGTATACGACATTCGATGAGGCAAAAAATGAAACACCCGGAAGGAAGCATCAAAAGTGTCAAGTATCCCATGACCAAATGCGTTTCATGAATTGATCGAATTCCAGAAACTCGGTTATTCCTCAGCAGCTGTAAACTGGAGTGAATTAAATTTTTCCTTGCATTTGTTGATAACTTAAATTTATTTAAAGAATCTGGCGAATCACAATTTTTATTCTGGCATTTTCGCACCAACGCAAAATGATGTTGGATAAAAGTACATGTAAGCCAATTTACCTGACTAATATATTATGGTTTTAAAAATGACTCATCAAATTACAAAGAATAACAACAAAGAATAACACTCTTTACGTTTCAGCAAATGTTGTTTTAATTTTAGTAATAAATTGTTCTATATAGTAAGCACTTTTTCGAGAAAAAATAACCGTACATAACATTGAGGCACAGGAAATCCATTAAAAATAGTTACCAAATATGATAGCCTTCAGGAGTATGCTTTGCCATTATTTCAAATGTAATGGAATATTTTTGTCGCACATGTACCCTCTCGTGCTTTTCATTATGCGTCCATTTATAATTAAGATAATTAAATAATATAACTCTTGCAACTTATCACAGTATGACGTATTGTCATATCAGTTTTAGTATGCATATTTAATTTCAGAGACCGCCTGCTAATGAGAAATCATAAATTGAACAAAAGAAATAAAATAGTATATATACAGGAATATACATACATATATATACGTCTTCAAAAAAATAATTATTGTAACATGAATACAAATGTTGTTAAATAATAATCTATAAATATTCCTTGCTTATGACATAGTGAAAGCCAATATGAACAAAATTTGCTTTATTTGCGTAACCGCACATTTTTTGTTGTTATGATGTTTTATCAAAATGCTTGTTTGGACGAAACAACCATGCACACAAACTTTGGGCTTTGTGCAGATAACAGTAGTTTTGTTTTTGGGATAATTCTGTTTAAGGGTGTCTCATATTATTATTACACTATTATTATTTTTGTAATAATTAATAATTTATATTATTTGTGCTAAAATTCAGTAATAAAAAAGACATGTCGCGACGAAAAAGTTTGATAAAACAGGAAATAAGTAAGCAATGAATAGCTTACAAGGGCGAAGGATGCAGTGGAAAAGAAGTTAGGTGCAAACTGCCTCATTCATTCAGATTATAAAAAGACGAGAAGTTTACGCGACTTGCAAGCTCTTGTGGGCAAAAATATCAGTCGCACCACCTTTTGGCGAACATTAAAGAGTTTACATTTTATAGGAAATGAACAAATGAGTTGCATTCCAGCTTCAAAAGCTAAACTTACCCGTATAGACTTTCGGCGTAAAAATATGAAAATATTATCAAGACAAATCCCTGTTTAATGAAATCATATTTGTTTCAATAAACACAAATTTGCAAGACTCGATTGAGGTCCAGAACAGCCTTTGAAATTATAAAGGTGTCACATACTGCTTTTTGGAATAATAAGTGTTGTAAGAACTCTGCCAACTCTGCGTATTTTGAAAGAATTTTTATTAGGACAACCCGATGTTCTTACCTATGGCGTTCGGCCAGACATCTGGTATTCATGTTCTAGTTCAAAGAGAATCTAATTCGTCTGCTGAACGACCCATAAGAAATTACTATTTTTCCTAAAGTGCATAACAGCATATATAATTAGCAGGTGAGAAAGAAAGGTGATAATTCTAAATGCTACAATCATCCATGATGAATTTGTATTGAAATAAAACCTTATACATATTACAAACCATAAAATAATCAGCACTATAGTCGATTTTATTTACTGCCTTGATTACTTGCAGAATCCTGAGAATTTTCCCACTTGTTTTGCACTTAATTGCTTTTAAACATTTATCTATGTCCACGCATTAGTTACAGTCATCTCATTCATTGTAAGATCCTTTCGCTATCAAGCCATTAACTTGATTTGCCGTATTTACTCGTCCTCAACCGCAAATACATTTAGTATCATCGTTAGCACTTAACCATTACCGCACCACATGTCATTTAGCACTAAGTTCGTCACTTCTTTCACAAACGTCACTATTGACTTCTTCCACAAACGTCACTAATGCTATTAAAGCATTTATCAGCTTTTCATGGGGTCCTTATTGACATTGAAGGGGGTTAAGACAAAGCAAGGCAGAAACCATTGTAAAATAGACAATATTTTAAAATAAGGTAAGTAATTGATAACGCTCTGCAACAAGCTAAGTTATTGACTTTTTGGATGTTCTTGGCCATTTGCCATAATAGTATTCATCATGACCTTTCTGTTCCATTGCTACACAAATATCTTCAATGTACAATCACATTTTCACGCTCGTAGTTAACTAAATTTGAATTCAAAACATTTATAAAATTAAAGCCATTGTATGAGTTCTGTTGTTATTCGTCAATAAAAATCCTTACTGCCGTTCATTTACAGGACGGCAGAATGTTTGCTACCAAGATCTTACTTAAAGCTGAACACACTTTCAACATAATGGCTGTTATGGCAGAATTGCAGCAAATATTCTCCAAAAAAAAAAAAAAGTAATTTGATAAAACTTTACATTCTGTAGGCTTCCAAATTTTACTCAACTTACAGCTTCTAATTTTTTCTGTGGGGTTATTGCAAATAGGAAGTTTATAAAATTAAAACTACAATGAACAATGATGTCGCACGTACACCACCGATCGTAGAGGTTATTTAAATTTAATTATTTTTTTAGATCATATTAGAAAAATTTAATAATTGTGCACAATTTTTCAACAATTTTTAACAATTAAATAAAAAAAAATGAAAATAAAAATAAAATGTGGCAACGTTTATCAGACACCGTGTACATACCCGTATATTCCCCGTGGTCGTAAAAATCAACATTGATTTTAGCCTGTCTATCTGCCGTTCGAATATCATGTTTGAGGGCCGATTGCCTGAGCTAGTTGAGTGAAATTTGGCGTAAAAGTATTTTATAGCTGTAGATCCTCAACAAAATAATTGAAGCCATTTAAAAGGAATGACATTTTCATGGTTTTCAAACTGGCAGCGTAAGCATGCATATTTGCAAATAAACACTTTTATACCATTCCCGTATCAAAACAAATTCATTAATTGTTAATGAATTAAATTACATCGAAATACAATTAATCAATCTGGATTTAACTGCTGTAATCGGGAAGCGAGCTTCTTGATTTCGACAGCAATGTTATAAACATTTTGATACAATAAAAAAAATCAATTTTTTAAACTTTATAAATTGCTGGAAACTGCAAAAGATTAAAATGCCGTCAAGTACTACAATTTGGATTTTAAAGCACTTCTCTATAGAAATTTATTACGTTTGTATTACTCATAGTCACACATTTTTATATTTCATATAATGAAATACATTTCATATGTTTATGAGAAATGCTGGCTAGGTTAAATTTGAAATTGGGCAAAATCGGCCGAGTAAGAAAAAAGTTTACTATGCATGGATTGAACCCACATATAGAAAAAATTTCATTTTGCGGATTTATTTTAACAATGATTTTATATTTAAAAGCAATATAGTTTGGTATTTTATAAAAATTGGAAAGAATAACCCCAAATTTTTAAAGAATTACCTTAATTGAAGAAATTGTTATTGGAAAATATTAAGTATAGATTCATTTTCAAAATAGGCAGTGTCTATATACAATGTACGAATGGAGGCAACTTCTGATACGCCAATTTATCTGACGAATGATTTACCTAACGTCCTCTGTAGTCTGAACTATACGTAGACATTATCGATCCATCAAGAGAAAATCAGTATCGTATAAGGACTAAATCCAGTCTTAAAATAGTGAGTATTACCACCATTATCTATTAAACAATTTTACCTTTTATTCATTAACAAAAAAACGGTATGTGGTTGTGGTTAAAAGATACTGTAAGGTACCATTCCAACTCATAAATTTTTGAAGGGAGCACCAAGCCAACGTTGTTATATGATAATGATACAAAATATACGAATTTTCACTAGCAAAATAGACAAATTTGACATGTTACATAAAAGAACAGAACGCATTGATCCACTCATTTTGGGATGAGTTAGTATTTAGATACTAATTGAAAATTCGATTTTTATAATTCGATATATTACGTGTAAACGAACCTGACTAACTTGTGGTGATTGTTCTCCTGTTTCTGTTCAGTCTATAAATAAAGTTTCAATGTTATTTTATTGATGTTGATGTTTTCTTTTAAATAACTGGATTACAGCATATTCTTAATGGGAAAATTCATAGCAAGTAAAAATACAACAACAAACAAAAATTGATTCTATGTTTCCTCTAGCATCATAAAATATGTTGGAATGGAAAACTAACAAAAATACAAAACTTTAACAAAGTTAGTTCAATCCGAATAGTTTCCTGCAGTTAATTAATTTCGCTTGCCAACTTTTTTCTCTATACTAAAGTGATTTCTTCAGAAAATATATATTAGATAGAATATCCCCGTAGGTATGTATATGGATTCATTACAGCAATCTAAATCGGCATGTTTTACAGATATTTGGCCGTCCAATTATCACTTGTTTCGTTCGATGGCACACGGACTGGCTGACCCGCACTTCCACTCATATGACGACATCAAAGAATGGCCAGATTTGTAGATAACCTCAAAAAATTAACATCTTTACCGTGAAAAAATTCGAGCTTTGCCTGAAAGATGGGGAAAAGTAGTAGCTAGCGATGGGCAATATTTTCAATGAATCATTCGTAAACCTACTTTCATAAGAGAGTAGCAGTTTTATAAATAAAAAAAGCGAGAAGTTGGTTGCACACCTAATATAAAATTTGTTTTAGCCTGATTTGTGTTCAGGAAAGTTTTTTTGGGTACCGCTTATAAAATTATACATCTAGTAGGAAATATTACAGCCAAATTTCGAAGTTTTTGTCAGACATTGTCCAGTGGCGTTAGTAGTATTAGTAGTACAAGGGCGGTCTCAAAACTAGCCGACCTGACGTATAGATAGTGGCAGTAGATTGACAAAATCACTTTGATGAAAAGTGGCATCCTTATAAAATATATGTTTTAAGTTTCAAGGCGCCATGGTGTGTGGTATTTTGATTTGAGCCATCAAAAATAAACGATCCCAGTAAATTTATAAACGTGGAAAAATTGGTCATCGTTATGCAATACAATATTTCAATTTGAAAGGTCCCAGTTTAACCAAGATTAAAGCCAAGCTACATTCTACTCTAATGGATTCTACGTTTACGACTGTAAAATATTGGGTATCAGAGTTTAGACGTGGCCGTACGAGCTGCGAAGACGAAGACGAATATGAAAATACACAAAATGGTATTGGATAATCGTCGGTAGAAGGGGCTAGCTGTAATAATAGGCATTTTAAAGGTGTATTAACCGAAGATTTGAAGATGAGAAAGTTGTGCGCAAGCGCTTGCTTTCAACAGAACAAAAACAGTGTAGTAAAGATATTTCAGTAGAGTGGTTGGCGATGTTCCACTGAAATAAAGCCGAATTTTTGCGTCGTTTTATAATTATGGATAAAACATTCATCCAACACCTCACACCTGAGACAAATGAATACCAAAAGCAGTGGACTGGAATTGAAGAATCATGTCCAAAGAAGGCGAAGACGGTACCATCTGCAAGCAAGGTCATGGCGTTTTTTTTTTTTTTTTGGAATTTGCATGGGATTATTTTTATGGATTATCTTTAGAAAGGAAAAACCATCAACGGCAAATACTATGCTAATTTATTCTAGCGGTTAGGTGATGAAATTATGGAAAAAATGCCGCATTTGATGAAAAAGAAAGTGTTGTTTCATCAACGCAATGCTCTGGTTCGCACATCCACTATTGCGATTGCCAAAATAAAGTTAATAAAAGTTCGAATTGCTTCATCAGGCACTTTATTCCTCAGATTTATCTCCCTCGGATTACTTTCTATTTCCAAACTTAAAAAAATGGTTCGATGGTTAAAGATTTGTCAACAATGAACAGCTGGAGTTTACGGTTGATGCCTGTTTTATGGAGTTTGACAGTGTTTACTATAAGAAGGGTATAGAAGCTGTTAAATATTGTTGGAAAAAGTGTATCGAGCTAAAAAGAGATTATGTTGAAAAAATTAAGAGCATTTTTCCAAATTTTTTTATGTCTTCTTTGTTACGTCAGCTAATTTTATGACCTACCACGTCGTTATAATTTTTTTATATTGATTTCACTTATCGCAAAATACAGTATATATACATTTCAAGAACATTTTCGAATCAAATTTCTGATTATTCGAAACAAAGTACCTCATACACCTAATGCTCGTACGTTAGTTCGCAAATTTTTCATATCCCTTTGCAGACGGTAACTCCTGTATAAGAAAATTATTGATTAGTTGGTTTATAATTCTGGAATTAGTTCACAAAGCTCCGAAAGCTATTCCTAAAATATTAGCATTGCCTTACATCGTACATGAAACTCATTTCTCTTCCCCTAAAACCCCTAATTTTGCCAGCTCATTTCTCAGTTTCACTGAAAACATATTTCCCCTGTTGTGTCATCTCATACATTTCTCATAATAGATATAAGATTTTTATGGCCAATTATGTACGTCTAATGTACAATAAACACCAACATTGTCTCAAAACAGCACGTTCTTATATACCTATACAAATAAACTGCACAGACATTAACACGTTCATATAAAAGTACACTTGGAGTTCTTTTGCCATGTCTGTAGACGTGTCTTATTACTGGTTGTCATTGTGATTTTATTGGCACACAAGGAAGTGATGACGATGATATTCGTTATTCCTTATAATATTTCTGTTTTAAAAACAACACAGAGCACATAAGAATAGAATGAGATATAACATTTTAGAGTGACTCGTCAGCAAGGAACAAAGAGTGAATAAAGTTGCAGTTATAGCTATGGTTTTGTATGCATTTAAAACAAAATATTTCACACTGCTGAAGGATGGTTTAGAAGAGTATCAACAATTCTGAAATTTATATAAAGAAAGTACAGCAGTTCCCACCTGCTTGTCAGTTAATATTGACATTGTTTATGACATGTTTGTTATGAGGACGTATCAGAAAAGGTAAACTTTTATAAAACGAATTGTAAATTCATGCCTCTGCAAAATTTTGAGCAATTTGGATTTGTAATTTGAGATAAAGCCTGAGATAAAGAGGCTGATATTTTGTACAAAATCTTTTATAGGTTGGTTCATGAATAAGGTAAACTTTTCCCGGTAGAGCAAAAACGAATTTTTCTTTGTGCATTATTAATGAAAATAGAAAATGTATTTATTTTGCAATAAATATCGTTAAAGATACTTAACAAATTTTGTATTGACTGCTAAAATATTCAAAAGAGAATAATTACTTTGAAATTGCTAAAATTTTACATAGCTACAAATGTCGCTGATTTGACTAAAGTTTATCTTCCTTTGTGAGGTAAAGCTAGTTTCACATCAGCAACATCATGAGCAGCGACGCAATCATTCATTGACTTCACCAATATAAAGCGTCTTAAGCAAGGGCAATAAACGGATTAGCTTCATCTCTTTGTTTCTTTCAAACTAAACAACAACAACACAGTAGTTAACATAAAATCATACATATTGACATATGTCTAAGCTTGGATCATGATGCTCAAGTTATAGCAGAATCGATTAGCACTTACAGCTGGCGCCATCTATGCGCTTAATAAATATTACAGAAAAGTATAAATTTTCTCTAAAATAAGCGGGCAAAATTGATATGTTATATATGATAAAGGACCCACTGATGTCGCCTTTGTTTTTAACTTGTTTGTAATCCATGTGCTTATTATAGGTCAGAAAAACTACAAAATTCGGCCAAAGTCATATAAAATCGGCTTTTGGGTGTAGTGCAAATCGGCCGTTGTAGTATTGATTTAAACCATTTGCTTACCATACAATTCTTTGTAGTTTTGCTGTACTTTACAGTAAACTGATTTATGAAATATGTATTTAATAAATGATGGAGAGTATTCACGATTAGGGTGCATACTATCGCATATGATTCTAGTAAGTACAAACGACTGGAATATACTCTTTTCTGGAAACATACTGTACTAAGCATATAATAAATATAGTTATGTAAATAGTTATACGATAGTTAGGAAATACGACTATCGTACATATAATCGTCGTTTAGAGCCCGAATACAATAATTAAATTTTTTTGAGCTGGAGTCAATACGATATGTTTGATGAACACTTCGAGCAATCAGGTAATGGACGGATATAGTAAAAACTTCTCAAACTGGCATTCGGAATCGGCGTTAAGCAGAACGTTTCGTTCAAAGTATCTAAAAATTTAATGAGTGTAAATTCGATATCCATTTATGACATGCAAAGGAATTTGTTTGAACATTCCATTGAGCACATCCATAATTGTTTCGTATTCATCAAATAGATGGAGTAGATTAGGAAAATTTTAAAGTGGTACTATTCTACACTGATGGCTCAAAATTAAATGAGCAGACATGTTTCGGGGTCCACTACAAAGTGGCTGCGATATAGTGTCCTCATTACGGTGGGGATTAACATATACTCTGACAGTTAGGCTGCCATTAAATTCCTGGATTCTGTCTTCCTGAACTCAACACCAACCCTGAATGCCGCTGATCCCTTAATGAGATGACTCAGCATTTTAACATTAACTTTATGTGGGTGCCGATTAACAGGGACATACCAATGAACTGCAGAGCAGACGAGCTGGGAAGGCTAGGGGCAACCTTATAGATTCCGGGGGAATTAGTGTTCATGAGTCCAGGCACTTGTAAGCTTCTACTGCTGACTATACAGTCTAAATGAGTCTGTTTATTCAGACTATCGCACTGACCTAATCTAGCCCTAAGATGGCACTTTCCCCAAACGTGCAGTTTCAACTTCCACGAATAAGTTTATCACACTAAACATATATTTCACACGGGAAAATGTTTATTTGTGGATAAATGCACTCTAAATTAGAGCGAGTCCCTAGGAAATTAAATCATTGGCATAGTTTTGAAAAATGTTCACTGTTCTTGAAGTGGGTTAAGCCTTTGTATGGCCAAGTATTTTTCTAACTGGATCAGTTTGTTCCATTTGTAACAACTACGAGTTACAATGCTGATGTTTCCTTTTTCTTCTTACGTGGCGACTGGAATAGACATCCTTATCTATTATTCGCCGCCCGTAGAAAATAATTCCAAGCGCTTTGATCTTTTTCACTGGTTTTTTACTTTTCGTGACAACCACGCCAACAGCAAGGTCAGTTCTTTTGAAAAGAGTGTGGTTTTTGGGACAATTGTGGAACTTTTTAATCCTTTTTTCTACTGGACCGATTTGGCTCACTTGTGTTATCTGTGAACATAGTTGGTACACTGATAATATACCTGCTCATAGTCATATTAATGGGTATATCAAAAATGTCAAATGGATCGCTTTTGCTTTGAAGTTTAGAGCTTTTTAGTATTTCTAAATATTCAGTTAAAAGATACATAAACTGTCCTATAGTACTCTTTCGTATTTATTAACTAACATATTGATATCGCTTGTTCTCTGGTTCGTACAAGACTGACTCGACTTTTATTGTTCTCTTCATTGGTTACATAGTATATGGAGTTACCAGATCATAATTATAAGCAGTTGATTACGTTAAGTACTTACAGTAGGTACTCGGTTTAATATTATTTTACAATTAGATAAGTTATTTAAAATACATCAAGTATTCTTAAATGGAACCTATTGGAGTATGCATGAGATGAAAATGCTTACAATTCGGCCGTTCTGACAGTAAGGATCTCCTGATCCGAAATCAATGTATTTTTACTATTTTACCATATTAACTATTTATTACTTTTGCGATTATGTTCTTCGTTAAGCCAGGGTTTAATGTTAGCCACCGCCCAAATGCCTTTGTAGGGGATTCGTGTTTGCTGCATCCCTTCCACATCTTCTACAAGGTATCTATCATTTCCCAATATTTTAGTAATTTCATATGGTCCTCTATATTTTGGAATAAGTTTACTTGAGACACCTGTGAGAGAGTCAAAATTTTTAACCATGACGTATGCAACTAGCTTATATTCCCTTGGGGGTAGACGATGAGAATCTACATATTGCTTATTGTACGATTGCTATCGACCCTGTTTTGTCTCCGCCTGATCTCTAACCTTCTCTTTGTTTATGCTACCTTGCACCTGCTCGTTGGCTATTATATTTTCCCTCAAAGTATCCAAAACTTGACCCCTTTGATTTGTTCCGAAAAGCATAACGCTAGGATGTTCCCCTATGGTACGGTGTACCGTATTGTTAATTGCGAATTCGACCGCATCCAATGTTTTATCCCAATATATTTTTTTCCCCTCGTCTACTAGCTTTGATATCATCGGACCCAAACATCTGTTAACGCGTTCTACTTGTCCGTTTGCCTGCGGAGAAGCTGTTGATATTTTAATATGCCTAATATTATTATCACTTAGATATTGTTCGAATTCATTCATATTTAAAATATTCTTTGAGTGCGACAATGACCTCCTTTGAACTTGTAGTTTTCGTCGGGTACAGTTTCACTAATTTCGTATAAGCATCGATGACAACTAAAATATGTTTTTGACTCGTATGCTGGCTGTTAATTGGACCGTAATGATCTATGTGAACTACTTCGAACGGTTCGTTTCCCTTCGGAATTGTGTGTAAAAACCCCTCCTGTTTGCCGTACTTAGGTGAGAAAGCTATACACTTAAGACAATTTCTAATATGTTCCATAGTTTTATCTTTCATTCTAGGAAACCAATAACTTTTCGAAACTAAATCAATAACTTTGTCAATGCCTAAATGTCCCATTTCGTCGTGATATTTATAAAGTACATGTTCCTCCATAGATTCTGGCACGCAAAATAAAATACGGTCTCCCTTTTTCCTATACACAACGCCATTGCGCATTTCATATAGGCTGTTTTCAGAGTTTTGCAAGCATCTTCTAATTTCATTCAATTTTTCATCTTTACCTTGGCAAATAATTAAATTCTCCTCGAACGTGTTAGTGTCAATTACAAGTATATTAAAATTTCTGCTTAGTGAATCTACATGCTGCATTCTCGTCCCTGACCTGTGTTCTAGTATGTAGTCATAGTTTTGCAGCTCAAGAGCCCAACGCGCGATTCTCGGATTGAGCTCTTTTTTATTTAATGTCAGAGTCAATGAGTTACAGTCTGTCACTATTTTGAATGTAATGCCATGTAGGTAAACTCGAAATCTCTTCAATGCATAGACAATTGCCAAGGTCTCCAGCTCGAAACTGTGATACTTTGACTCTGTTGGAGAGGTTCTCTTAGAAAAATAGAATATTGGATGAAATAGTCCGTCTTTTTTCTTCTGCATAAGAATGACTCCAAAACCGAGAGAGCTTGCGTCGCAGTGTAGTTCTGTCGGATCTCTGGGGTCATATATGGCCAAAATAGGCGAATCCACTAACTTGCCCTTCAATTTCTCAAATGATTCAAGTTCATCGGACCCAAAGTGAAATTTGGTATCCTTTCGAGTCAAATCGTAAAGTGGTTTCGCAATGATAGAAAAATCCTTTATGAAACGTCGAAAATATGAGCACAACCCAATAAAACTCTGAACCTCATGAACTTTTGAAGGAACTGGAAAATTTTTAACCGCCTCTGTGCCTTTTTCATCCGCTTTGATTCCGTTGCCTGTAATCGTATACCCCAGATATTTGATGCTACTTTGCAGAAATTCACATTTATCCATTCTGAGTTCAAGTTTGTTGTCCACCAGCCGTTTAAAAATTTCCTTTAAGATAGTAAAATGATCATTTATTCCCTCAGTTGCCACTAAGATGTCGTCTAAATAAATTGTAACATTCCCGGACTTAACCATATCAGCAAATATTTTACTTATAAATCTCTGAAAGGTTGACGGCGCATTTCGAAGGCCAAATGGCATTCGCAAAAATTCGTACTGGCCCAGCGGTGTAGTAAATGAAGTATACTTCACCGAATCTTGTTGCATGTATACGTGAAAGAACCCATTTTTCAAATCGAGCTTCAAAAATATTTTTCTATCTAACAGCCTATCTAACAGGTCATCTATGAGTGGAATTGGATAGTTGTCTTTTACCGTCACCTTATTAAGTTTACGAAAATCGATGCACATTCTCGTTTCGCCTATCTTTTTCTTAACTAAAACGATAGGAGAAACGAACTCCGACTCGCTATTCCGTATATAGCCTTTCTCTAAATATTCATCTAACGTTTTCTGCAAAGACAACTTCTCCACATAAGACAGTCTTCTCGGTTTACAATTAAATGGCTTAACATCGTTTAAATTAAGAATCATCTCGCATTTAGTCTGAGGAACCTCAGGTCTTTCAGGTAAAACGTAATATTCGCGAAATAAGGTCTCAAAGTATTTTTTATTTGAAAAACTTACTTCATTTCCGAGAACAAAAGGATTATCATTGTGAAATTCATAGTCTATCATTAAAACTTGGCTTTCAAAATCATCGAGTAAACCAACAGAGTTCACATTTTCTACATTTACATTTCCGCGTTTCTCTTTTGCTGAAAGTTTCATTACTTCGCCGTTTGTATGCATTTTCTCATCTTTAATATCATCGACAAGTGTTTTTGAATAATCATATTGATACTTATTTTCTAAAGCACGGACATTGGGATTCGTTAAAACTAACCTAGCCTCGCTTGCTTTTAGGAAATCCCTACCTAGCACAACAGGAAAACCCATAGAATCATTTGACACAACGTATAATTCAATATCTACGTTTTTTTTTTGTTTATTAAAACACAACAACAAATCTTTCCAAGAATATTCAACTTACTTTTATTAATACCAAAATAAAAAAATTCATTTACTTTATATTTAGTCGCACTTGAAGGGACGCAAGAATTTTTGACGAAACTTATGGGGCTTCCTGAATCTAAGAGGCATTCCGAGAAAAAACTTATATTAGCACTAGATTTTACTGTAATACATAAATATCTTACATAATCATTTGTCTTTGGGGCACTCTTCTTGTACTGGCTGCAATCTTTAGCAAAGTGTCCCATCTCACCGCAGGCATAGCAGGAGCCAAACTCTCGTCGTGGCTTGCGGCAAACTGCGGCCAAGTGTCCTGCACTGTTGCAGTTTAAACATTTTAATGTTGTGCTTGATGAACTGTTGTTGCCCTTGGTAGCACCGTCAACTTGCCTTGGTACATTTTGTTTTTGTTGTTGCTCGACTCCTTTGAAGATTTGAAGAAACTCTTCTTTAGACTTGTAGTCTTGAAGTTTAGCTTGAGTGCGTAACTGGAGACTGGAAATGCCATCCACCAAATATTCCAGCAACTCGTCGTCATGCAGGCGTAAATCGTTTGACAATATGACTTTGGCGTTATAATAATCCACAAACTTTTCACCATATTTCCATTTTCTTTCTTCAAAATTGCGACGTGAAGTGATTCTATTTATTTTGACATCAAACATTTCTTTCATTTGCTGCATAAGGTCTTCTACGCTTATGTCAAGAAAATAGGGCTTTGAGTAAAGCCATGCCTTCGCATTTCCCTCTAATTTTGAACATATTAACGCACGCATATTTTTGTCAGAAACATTGTATGTGTTTTTAATACTGTTTAACTGAGCAAACCATGTTTTAAACTCAGCTCCTCCATTGCAGCAAGGTAACAATTCCTTTAGGGTACTGAAGGCAACGTCTATTTCACTTTTTGCTGTTGTACACGGTAAGCTTTGGTTAAGAAACTTATTTTCACGCACTAACAGTTCGCGTTCACGTTTCAAAAGGCTTATTTCCTTAAGTAACAATTCTTTTTCTTTATCTTCTGTAACTTTGTTCCTCATTTCTTTGCCGTCTGTTTTTTTGTTTTCACACATCATTTCGTTGTCATTGCTTCCTTTAATTGCTAATACATTGTTATTCATCTCATTGTCATTGTTTGTTTTTTCATTTCTTTTTACTGCTTCGTTGTCATCTTCGTCGTCATTGTTGTTGTTTCTATTATTTTCGTTGTTTTCATTGTTGTTTGCTAACCCGAACATCATATTTTTGAGAGCTGACGTTTTCACCCCTTCTCCTTCGTTTGGCATTGTTAATTTCAGACCACTCTCACTGCATGTGTGATTTATGCTGCACGCTGCCTCTGCTTCAAATTCACTCTCCGCCTCTGTTGACGGTTGCTGTTGCTGTTCCTCTGTAGCTTCGTTGTATGAGATGCCGGCAGCCGAAGTAACGGTTTTACCCAAGTCATTGGAATTCGAGGAATGCGCGACATCATCTTTACATCGCATCATTTTATTGAACTTTAACACACAATTGTTGAGAACCTCGGATGACACACTATTCAACCTTGTAACTAAAGCTGCCTTAGTACCGCTTGATGACAAATTTAATTCTTCGCAATACAGTTTCAACTGTTGCAAAGTGTGATCCTCCGCAGATATCATTTTATTATTTATTTTTTTTTTTTTTTAAAGGCGCGTTCGACCACTTCTGAAATTGATATCGCTTGTTCTCTGGTTCGTACAAGACTGACTCGACTTTTATTATTCTCTTCATTGGTTACATAGTATATGGAGTTACCAGATCATAATTATAAGCAGTTGATTACGTTAAGTACTTACAGTAGGTACTCGGCTTAATATTATTTTACAATTAGATAAGTTATTTAAAATACATCAAAGGCAGTCATGTATTAACATCGAGTATTCTTAAATGGAACCTATTAGAGTATGCATGAGATGAAAATGCTTACAATATATGTCTGCAATTAGTCAGTAAATGCTAACTTGTTGAACATATTCCGAAACTTATTAATTTTCCTTGATGTGGATACAGCCTTAGTATTGGCAAGTTTCCCTTAATGGGACGGTTTTACATAAATTTGAACTTGAGCTATGACTACGAGATATGTTTGCGGAAAATTTCAACGTCCTCATTCAACCGCTCGGGGTGTATTGCGATTTCAAAAGACTGGCAATCACATTGAAATCGACATGATTTTTTCAAAAAGAATAAGAAGTTACATAATTTATGGGGTTTCAGGGGAATATGTCTAGTTGTTGCAAACGGAATGACATACTTACTATATTCCTCATCCTATGATCAACAATATTCTATAGCGAAAAAAATAATGCGTTGAATCTCTCAACTATGATTTTTTTTCTATATATAATCAAAAACAGACATAAAATTGGGATTGCTGTACTTTTGTTTCCCATTATGACCTTAAATGTCGTAAATTCACACCACTGAAGTGACTATTTTTGATTATTCATTTAAAACTAGAGTTGCTTAACAATTTCTTTACTACTTAAAACTAGAAGCGTGCACAGCTAGACAGGTGATGGTGGTATTTTTGATACCACCTGTATCAGGAAAATATATACTCGTGGCAAACGAGTTTTAACCTATTTTTTATATTTCTTAGCACAATTTTCACAATAATTTATTTTCTCTCTATTTTCAATATAAATTTCTTATGATAGATTAAAAAAGTATTTCGTGTTCAGTATTTTTGTGTCCCATTATAAATTCAAAATTTAAATTTTGTTCCTGAAAATGCTTGCTCATACTGATAATATAATCTTACTGGTATCACTACAACACTGCGGTCTTCTCGTATAGTATAGTTGTTACCAACCCACACTCACAAACACAAAGCAAATAACTAACTGCATTTGCACGTGTCAACGCACCACAAACGTAAACGACTGCACACATTCCACTTTTCAAAGTATCAACAAAAAGTTGATGTGAGCAACGAACCATGGCGAATATGTAAAGTTTTATGCGCATCACACAAGAACTGTTGCAATAATAGAAGAATTAATATGTTTCACGTATCCTTCCTGAGATATGAAAACTTTGGTAAAATAAAAAATGTGTATCACCCATCACTCAAGCCAAAGGACGTTCGTGTTTTGATTGTTTGAAATTTTAACGAAATATAAAAGACAGGATATCATTTTCACTTTTACTGCATGTTACTGTTTTTCCAGTGATAGCGGAAATTCATAGTTTTGAGAATATTGCAAAGATCACATGTACTTGGTGCAAAAAATAACTACGTGATATTAAAAATCTTGCAATCGCAACACTCAAGCACCAGTTTAAAAAAGTGCCCTTTCTATTTGTATTTATTGGATGTTTGTTGGCAACGAAAAGCCCTTTCTTGGTGTAGGTTTTGGGTAGGTTAACACAACTCACCTAACATTCATCGCCGAATAAAAAAGCTACTTTCTTTAATAGAACCATAATATACTATACAACTTTATTCTAAAAAGTATGTATAATAAAAAGTATGTATAATAATTCATTTGTGTCATATGCATGTATAAAATTTTATCGTGTTATTCATTTGTAACGCTGTCAATTTAGCATTTCCTTTGTTTTTCTTCAAGCATTTTAACATAATTTTTAAATAATTAAATCACAATAAAGATAATATGCACATTTCAACACTTTAGAGCCCTTTTTAACAGCATAAATTTTGTGTTAAACTTAAATTCAACTTCTCTGCTTTGTTTTTCAATTTCCTAAATGAATACTCTACTTTTCATCATCGCCACTGGTGCGTATACTTATTAATATGGGTAACTTCTAATACCTGCAATCAATAATTCATTACTCATATGTGTAGGGTGTCGTCTAATACTTGGAATGAATAATTTATCACTCATCCGTCTAGGGGCTAAGACAGCAAATATCGAATTGTATTTCAACTTGGTTGCTATTATTGAACTTCTCAATTCAAACAATTTTACGGTCAATTATCGCAATAACTGCGACTGACATTTTAAGACATTAATAAACTTTCCACTTGAAAAGCCTTAAAAGCCGCTGTGGGGCCGAGAACTCTTATGACTTTATCTTAAGCAAGAACTTCCCTCTCCCCTCGAAAGAAACAACTTAATTTCAAAGGTCACTGAGTCGATATATCATTACAAATAGCGATTCATCAACCATAAAAAACAGAACTTTCTGAAAAGCAGAACATTTAACGATTTTACGGCTTAATGGCAATGAAATACTCGTACGATTTCTATTTTATTGTGTGTTTATGGTCAATGTATTTACCGCGAATTGACTTAGGACTTTTTTTTTAAATTGGTGAGTCTTTTTATAATATTTAATAATATTAAAGAAAGATACGAATTTGACCGTGAACTGATTGGTAGGTATGCAATATATAAAACATAGACAATTATCATTACAAACATATTCTCTGTTTGCCATGGATAGTTAAAAAGATAGGGGATTCATTAAGTTATTATGTTTGTAGGAAAACAGATTAACCTGAGAAGTCTAACACCATATTCGTCGTGTAAAATATTGTTAACCCCAGTTATTACATAGCTCTTTTTGCTGTGTGCATAAAGTATTTTCTCAACAATTCTTATTTTATTCGTCCAAATGTATTTTATTGCCTTCGAAGTATTAAAATATCAACATCATAAACATTATAAAAATCGCTAAAATGAGTTTTTGTATCATCCAAAAGCAAGTATAACTCAAACGCTAATAAGATCTTTGATGTAAATTATGAAAATGTTAATGAGGTTCGATGTACTCCCGTAATTCAAATGGAAAACTTCTCTTACTTTTTGCACACCCTAGAAAGTCAACAAATCCTGTATGAAAATAATAAAAGTTGTGAAAGCTATGCAAGGTGTCTCGGCTTCAAATGAAGGCATAGTATCATTAAATTTCTCAAAATAAATGCGATATTAAAGCACTCGAAATCAAAGCATAGAGATTAGCGAAAACTACGCAGTAATTGACCTGTTGCTGGAATGTTTGCATTCCTCAGTTGGCCGACAGGATTCAAGCAGTATGGCATGTAGATTAAGGAACTAATTACTCAGATTAGAAATATGAAATCTTCGTCCTCGCCTTTCAATTTTTGTCTACCATTGTTGTCCAAAATTATGGGTGACTCACGTAAACCAAGGCTCTAGAAATACTCAAATATCGACTGCTCTCCGTAAGAGGTCACAGTTTTATGACAAGTGTACAAATACCAAAGCAGCGTTTCGATTCAATTATACGTGCAAACTTTATATTAAAACAAATTTGCTTCAATTTTTTCCAGCAGGCCGCAGTTAATAATAACTTTAAAGTTACTTGCATTTCATGACTTTATGGAGAATCGGAGCTGGAATCCGATAATACTGAAGGTTTATGTAGAAATTAAGATGCAGTTTCAACTAAATGGTTTTGGGAAAATAGATAGAGCATATTATTGGCACGAAAACTTTATTAAGTGCTTAAAACTGGTTAATTTGGTTTTCTGTATTCAATAATTGGTTAGAAAATAACTATATGACACTTATGCTTAAAGCCTTAGGTGATATTGCCCTTACTCTAATTATTATAATTTGAATTATTGTTTTAATACATATATATAGATGAATAAATAAAAACAACTATATGAAATTTAAATTCTTCGATTCTTTTTTACTCCCTTTCCAAATTATCAATAACCGCTCTTATTCGTTTTAGATTAACAAAAAATGGTTAAAGAATTAACGAATTTACCATCTTTCGGTTTTCTATGACTTCTCAATTCATGATGAAATCTTTATATCCTAAAATATTACTCTGCTCTCATTTGTCCTTCATTTGTTAAAGAAAATATCCACCCTCCAAACAACGGCAGCCAGATAGCCGACCTAAAATATTTCATATAAATTTTGAAGATTTCTTTCTTACTTAATTTCCACATGAACTGAAAACCATTTACTGAAAAAGGTGGGTTTAAATGAGCCTGCTTCTGATTATACCAAAATTGTATGAAAACCGTATGGTTATCCAGATATATCGTACAAAGGCTTTAATCATAATTTTTTAAAATACGGAATTGGTTATTGTAATATCTTCTGAAACGCATAATTTATTAAAGTTTCAAGCATTTCAAGTCAAAACGTAAAGAAATAGTGAGTAAAAAACTAAAATGCCTGAAGCATTTCCTCAATTTATCGACAGGGAAAAATGCACTTCTTATACGTTTTTGCCAGTACGAAAAGTTGTGACTTACAGTCTTTGTATTTTAAAGTAACGATATAGGGCCAAATTACATTAAACCGCATTCCCATTTCTAACACACTTGACTATAACATTAATTTAATGAAGTATCAACATTTATTTAAATATAACATGAGAATATAAAACAACAAAACGACCACATGCAAATGCAATGTAATACCTGTACACCTATTTGACCCCATTTGTGTAAGCACACATATGCATATAAATACCACAAAATTCTGTTTTGTTTGTAGATATATAGATCACCAGCAAATCCCAGTGGAGCGTGCACTCTTATCATTCACCCGCCCAGGTGCGGTAATCAAGTACATTTAGGTACCAACACAATCCACACTCGTTGCCATTTGCTGTATTTGTTAAGGACCAATCGAACCGGACATAACAGCATATAGTATTATACCTGATTTGACAGTAAATGCTGCTACTGCTGTAACATGTGAACGTTGGGTAAATTTAGATATGGCATATCCCTGGTATGGATTTTGCCCTGGAACTCTGGGTACAGGTATTTTGTTTTCAATTCTCGTTATTTTTTTGCAACAAATAATTAGATTTTGTTTTGTTATTTGTTGCAAATGAATGTCTGGAAAATGTATTTATAAACGAGGTGTAATAGGAAAACGTGTCTGTAATGTTAAATATTGTCATGGTTGAGAGAAGTGAATAAAGTTGTAAAATTTTATGTGTCTAAGTGGTTTACGTGTCGAATAACTATAATTTTAGTAGACGTAAATTGGTTTCTTTTTATTTATGTTTAAAATTTATTAAATGACCTTAGTTTTTCTTGAAATATTTGTCTAGAAATATTTTATATCATATTCAAATTGAATACAGGATTTCAATGAAAGCCAGGAAAATGTGCTTCAATTCAAATTACTCAGCTTATAAACATACCTATAGTATGAAATTATTAATAAAAGTAGCACAGTCAGGTTCTTTTGATTTCGTAGTATAGACGACGAAAATTGTTTCAATAATATCACCCTTATAGCACTTTGTGGGAAATTTTGTTATAAAAGTTAAATATCCTATTAATTTTGTAGGCATTTAAAGGGATTTATAGTGGCTATTGATTTTCAAAGTTGCAAAAGCAATTGGATGTTTCTAATAGAACATCATGTTCATATACACGATGATAAATTTCATGAAATATTTGTTTCTCCATCTCACTAGATCCACTGAAAATGTGCCATATATTCTTTTGAAGTCAAATGTGCTGAAGGCCATTTTCACGATCTTTTGCAAATGGAAAACCGCCTATCATAGCCCAACATCAAGCTGCCTACTACTTGGGCTACTTCTTTTTCAACCAATTGGTTTAATTCCCTTCCACATCTATAAATTACAACCATACCTGGCTGTTTTAAATTGCTAATAAATCTTAAAAATGTTAGAAAAATGGGGAAAAAGGCTTAGTTGCTCAGGGTGGGTTTAGCCCTTATTTATGAACAAGTTTTTCTATTAGACGAAATTTATACATTTCCAAAGCAAAGATTCCAAACATGCAGCGCTTCAGTTTCTATAATGCTTTCAACAGACATAAATACAAAAATGCCAGAATAGACCTTGATCCTTAGAAATCTCTGCACAAAAGTACATATATGTATATACCTATATTATAGGGAGCTAATAAGTAGTTGTAGTTGTTACAAGCAGGATAAGAGTGGACACATGACAATTCACTTTAGTATGTGATAGTTAATAATTATTTTTACCTTTCCTACGAATAACGTTAATTCAATGATAATGCCGGGAATCGAACTTACACCCAGCAAGAATTGTATTAGAACATAAGAACAATGAACAAAAAGGTGAAAAGAGTCAGCTTAGATTTAATGCAAGCCTTTTTCTTGTTAAACTAAATTAATGCACATTGCCATTTTATAGTTGAAGTACTTCCATTGCTTTCATATTTTCAATAGGTTAACTCTAATTATTTTCATAACTTAGAACGTATAATTTCAGGTAAGTGAATTCAAGTAAGGTGAATATTTCTAGTTGTTATTATCAGCTTCGACTTTGTATGAAGAAATTCGAAATTGCTTTAAAAATATCATTTCCAGTTTACGCAATAATCATTACCTGGTGATCCTTAGCTCTCCCTTTCAATGACAGTTTTGAATGCCAGATTGGGAAATGTATATTGAACTTTACTACTTCAATTTTAGACGGTATTTCTAGTCTACTGCTAAATGGCAGTCGTCGTGGCGCGAGTGGCCCAATTTGTTAAATATACCGCATAAGTTTCAAAACTAAATTGTCTCTATATACAATGACGTACGAGCAATATAATATTAACAGTCTCTTGCCATTTGTTGTTAACATTTTTAGTTTCCTGTATCGTATGAGTAGCAACAACTTAATTAAACTCAGTACAGTAAGTATTAGGGCGAAAACTTGTTTAGAATGCAATAAGAATTCGTCACATGTATCATGATTCAGAGACGCTTTTCCAGTAAGGATTCTATGACAGACTGTATTAATCCAATAACTTTTAACAGTTAAATCAAAATTTAATGTATAATATAGAAGCGTATGTGAAACATATGGAAAAATATACACCCACACACATATACACACACCAAATTATGTGTTGTAAGAAGATTCGTTACAGTGGCTTTCAGCGTCTGTCGTGTGTTAACGCTGTTAATTTAGAACCCTCTTTCAATAAATCAACAAAAACTTGCCATGATTTCATAACATTTACTTAAAATGGAGAAGGGTCGCCGAGAAAAACCCCTGATTCGATTTACACGTTAATTTTGTAAAGCTGAAACACTTCTCATGCATATTTCCTAAATAAGAGGGACGGATGTTCGGCAAATTAAAATCCTTTTCAGCGAGTACTTTCAATCAATTTCCAGTAAGGGAAGAAACATATTCCTATGTTAAAAACATATTTTAAATTAAATATCACTACATGACATACGAGCCTCCGTGATATACACCATCTGTGCCTACGCCTAACTTTATCCGATTGTATACTTTATGACTTTATTCACACGTGCAGACATTTCGTTCGCTTTGAACATTTTGACGTGATACCTCAATATGTATACAATAATACGTTTTTGAGATGCCAAATATTTGCTTTGCTGACTTAGCTGGCACTTTTTAAACACGGCAGGTGTACGAGAATATTCGTGTAATAGGAAAATCTATACAAAATATGATAGAATTGATATATGTCGACATTGATATAGGTTATACATTGATGAATCACACAGTATGTAACGCAATTTTTGTTCCAAGTTTACAATAAATGCCTGAATTGAAATAAAAACTACAAGCAGAAGACATAAATAATTAAACATTAATAGCAAAATAATTTGTAATAATCTGGTCATGAAAAGTTTAATAACTAAGATTGCAGAGAATTTTGTTATCAGAATTTCTGAAAAGTACATCGCCTTAGTTAACAAAGATTTTAAAACTCAGGAAACAACAACTGTTTCTAAATATTTGTAAAACCATTTTCAGCACATTTTTCAGAAATAGGGTCACTAACGCCAAATTTTATTTTCGCTGAAAGCTTGTACTACCTTCATTAAAGTCTCTAGCATGCTTCAAAACCCGTAATAACCCTTATCATTTGCAAGGGATTTGTCGCGTCATCAAAGAAAATCAAATCTTTTTTAAGTTTCAATAGAGTAGAAATTGTTAAACTCGTTTTATAATTGAATGTTTCCTTTATACCCTCCAGGCTTAAATCACAGTGATGCACAGCAAACAGCAGTAGAGTATAAAGGAATATAAAGTCCTTAATGATGTCCTGTGAAATGTTTATGCGAATAATATCAACGTTAGAATGACAGGTTGACTGTCAGTGAGACTGTATGCTTTGAGATGAGCACACTATTTGGAAAGTTGGCTGTCAGCTTAATGGATACTTGGCTAAGGACATGATAAGAAATCATGCCATTGAAAAAATTTTGACATCAACTTGAGTTGAAGCTGGACTGCAATTCTTCTTCATTTCTGTAAATAAATTCTATCTTCTCTGAGAGTTGTTGAGGAACGCGGGTAAAAAAAAAAATTGTGTGTACAAATAAATAACTCAACATTAAGTATTAAACCGAATATTATTATAAAATTTTGTTACCAAATGCATTCTGTCATAAAAGAACTGTAATTTTGTTAATATAAAACAAAATATTTAATATTCATTCAAATTTATTGTGTCGACTTCACAGTTAGCCCCTTTCGAAATAATATGTTTTTATTATTATTTTATTTTCATGATTTTTTACCACAAATCTTGTCTTTTTTGACTCTCCAAAACGCCGCGAAATGCATAAATAATATTCACCATCTAGCATCTGATCCTCTGATAATAATTTCAAATGCACAACAATGCAGTAATCAAAAAACCCGACAACATAGTTTTTTTTCGGAAACTATTTGACTATTTTGTATAACAGACTCCTAAATCAATATCTCGTAACCAGTTGTAGTGCATTTTTTGTTTGTGTGACTGTAATTGACTCACTGTAGCCCGTCCTTAGCAACTTTTGCGGTAGTCTAGTCGAGAGGCAATGCTCTCTGTACCAGAACAGTCATGAGAAATAGTAAAAAGTTATTTGTGAGACACAAAAAGTTCAAAAGCAATTTTTTTAAACTTAAGTGACAATTTTCAATCATCATTTTCTTCACTTTATCGATATTAACTTCAGTTGAAAATGTTGATGTCCAACCAATGTGGGGCATATTTTCTAGCACATTGCTTTTGAATGCATTCTACTATTTATATGCACCATATATTTTCTGTAATATTTTCAGCGATTTACTATACGAAATCACATTTCCAACACACCATTTGAGATAAATTCAATGTTCATTATTTTTATCCATTATAAAAATTCCAAAACACACATGAGATGAACAAAATCGAGCACTGTAAAGACACTAAATAGCTTCAAATTCGTGATAATATAGGGAACAGTTTTGTTAACTTAGACATAAGCAAAAATATTGGCCTTTAAATGATCAACTCCTAATTCATTTTTTTGTATAACTTATATCTTTGAGTGTAACGTTTCATTATAAAAGTAGCCCATTGCAAAACATTTCTCTGAAAAAGTTGTTATTTCATTGGTGGAAAAATCTCTTAAGAAGTTTTTCTTTGAAAAAATGTTGTCTTCGGTAACATTGCTGACCCTGAGAACATTGTCTCTGTAATGCAACTTGAAAATTTATCTAATGGTAATGCGCTTTTTCTTGGACCTTGCTTGCTTTGGAAGTGATAAAAGTGATTTTCTATTTCCTCTCTACGTAGATTTACTTTATCATTGGATTTCTGTTGATCAAATTTGTTCATGGATTTTAGAAATAATATAGCATAGCACATATGTGGAAACGTGCTCTTTTTTCTTTAATTTTTATATGATACGTATGAGTTATATTCATAATATACTGCGTTACGTATACGTTAGTTATTATCTCTAATTCTTGTGTTATCTGTAATAAAAGTGCAAATTTATTCTTTCCAATAGCTTCGTTTCATAGTTTTCTCGTAAAGTGATACCGCACAGTTTATGAAATTCTCACTTTGCAATGTAACTCCACCAGCGCTCACCCCTTCTAAGCCAGCATTTGTTCTTTCCTGCACTCACAAATAAAATTCTTGTCTCGTGCAGCTGCTTCTGTCGGATGAAGTCATAAAACTACATTGTATTCCTTTCGCTACCACATTGGTGGTAAATTATGCGTTGCATTAAACCGCAGATGCGTACGAAGGCGCAGTAATCGTAAAATCATAAGTATATTCGCACAGGCGCCAAAAACCATAAAATATTTTTATGGAAATATATACAAAGTACAAATTGATTTGAGAATTGGATTTGATTGCAAAAATGCAGCTTTGCGACAGAAAATTGCTGTGCGACGACATCATTGAAGAATGTAGTGCGAAATAAGTTCGGAGATTAATTTCATCACCATTAACAATCAGATTCATCAGATACCAAAAAAGTCAGATTCATTAAAATACTATTATAAGAAAAGTAAATTTGCAGTTTTTTGTAAACTGGTTGGATTACACTGTTTTGCTAATATTTTACAATTGTGTTTTTAACTTGTAAAAAAAAATTGCCCTGGCATTCACCAAGGTACTACAGAAAGCGCTCTTAATTTTATCTTCAGAAATATTGACTCGATTTAGTACACCATCATTTTAAAAATTGAATGCGTAAATTCATACACGCGTCAAACATACGATTCAAACATAATGAGATTATTACGTTGTCTGTAGACATGTTCATTGAACACAATTGCATAGAAGATAGTGCTGGAATAAAAAAATAATGTCCAAAATAAAGTTGCATAACTCTTACCAATATAGCCACTACCACTGCAGTCTTGAGGTTAATACTCAACAGCATCTGAATTTTTGTTTGCCATAAAGAGAAAGTTCTTCTGATGTTGGCAAAATTTTCTGAAGTTGACATTTTCTGACATTTTTCATTTGGGAATTACGAAATTTTCAACAAAACTTTTTTTTGTGAATATTATCATGAAAGGAAGGTGGAATTTTTTCATACAAGTTTTCACACAAATTTCGTTTTAGTCGCATGCTAGATTGCCAGTAGGAAGTCGCTATGCCTGGCAAAGAGAGGGTGTTAAAGGCTAGTAAGCAACAAAAACAAAATTTTCATTTTCCAGTAAGAAAATAGGTTTACGATGCTATCGAAAATTTTGGCAGTTGAAATGTTCGGCCACTAGTTATCACAAAAATTTTGTTTGAAAATGTTGTCACATATTGCAGATGTTCTCGCTTTTATTTCTTAAAAAAATTTTAAGAATTTAAAATTGATTTTCCAAGTGCAGATAAATTTTCAAATATCAAGAGAAACTTTTATATAAACTGTTTAATCCTATTAGTTTTAAAAGTAAAGTTTGATCTTGCAGACCATCTAAGAATAACAATTAACATTTAAAATCTCCGCACCCACATATTTCTTCTCCAAGAAGATTACCAAATTTTGAAAGAAATAAAAAATAAATAAATGGGGCAACGATTAAATACTATTTGCACATTTTCCGTTCCATCTACTTCCTTGATATTCTTGAGAGTGGTACTTCCTCTTTGAATTACTTTTTGTTCCATTTATGTCTATCGTTTCTATTTTCCTCTCGGTTTATTGGACTAAAGTCATATTTACATTGGTATTTGCATTTCTATTACTTCAGTCCTTCTAACGTCCTTCTTAGCACTGTTTATTCATTCTTTAAAGTTGAAGAATTTTATTGGAAGTAGTAGTTGTTTCCTTGCCAAGCAAAGAGTTGATTGTTTCATGTCAATATTTGCAAAAATCTGAATGTAGACAAGTGAAATTGGATAAACATTTTACAGAACTGGAATTCGTCATTTAGGTATAAGGTGTATAAGAAGAGTTAAATAAACCTTTTAGAAAGGACACAATCCTAAATGTCTGTAGCATATAATTGATAATATCTTAAAATGCTTTAAAAAAATAAACTCTTAAGTTAAAAATTAGAAAATCGCTAATCTTTTCTAGTTCTACAACACGCGTATAAAACAAATTCCATGAATGTGATATGGAAGACCATTCTTAGATAACATGAAAAGGGCCTATGTTTGCTCCGGAATTGGAAGACCTCTCGCACTGAGTCTTTTGAAAGAACTGATTTTATTGAATATTCTTATGAACTATAGAACTTAAACTAGACAAATAAAAACTATTAAAATACCTTATTACTAACGCTCCTTGTGCCATGCCACACAGAGCGGCCCCACACCCGCATGCGATAAGAGCGGAGTAAGAATCATTTCATCCCTTAAACTGTTTACGCTGCGTTTAGTGTCCTAAGTTATTTATGATAGGTTTAAGTGGACTGTACGTATGCTGTTTTCAGCATAAGTCGTAAAACGTAGCAAGAGATGCATGTGGCATCAATACGACTCAAAAATGCAGTACCTAAATAACCACTAAAGGGAAAACCGCGATCCTCCTTATCTAACACAAAACGCAATACCTAAATAAACACTAAAGGGAAAACTACGACGCTCCTTATCTAACACAACACATGTTTAACTTTAAACATTCTGCGGGCGGCGAACTACAATTACGCTAGGTCTATAGGACAAAAAGCATTTTCTTATAAAATAAACAACTACAATTACAATTAATATAAAAACTAGACCTAGAGGTAGATGACCGGTCGCATGATGAAATTGGAGACCCTCAGATGAATGTCAGCTCCCCGTAACCTTCCGATGCGCAGCTTCAGCTCGTAGCTATTCACCTTCTTTAGCAGCCACACTTTCGTCACCAGTCTTTTTACGGTACCATTCTGCAATTTCACCGTCACCGCACGTACTTTCCCATCTTTGTATTCATAAGTCTGGATAACTCGATGATATCGAATACACCGCACATAAGACCTTACATATTTGCTTTCTTGCTCCAATTACCCAGAACCGTCGTCTTAATATGTTGTCCAACATCCTATTACCATCATGCATAATCCACTCATGTGCATCTCTTATTATTAGGGATGTTAAGTGACCTGCTGAAGTACCCGCTTGGGTGGTAGTGACATTGCTACTCGAGGGTGTATGCCTATTATGACTGCTAACGGCAATGTGGGAAGAACATCCAGTAGACTGTGACGCGCTGGGTTGCGGATTATTCGGATCTTGGATTAATTGAACATTAACCGAGGGCGCTGATTGAGCAGCCGAAGAACCCTCAACAGGCGGCGAGACTAAAGCTACCACTTGGGCTTGATTGCCTGACCCTCCGCTGACATGAGGCTTAGGTTCATTTTGTTGGGGTTGCTGGATGCTTTCCGCTTCTTGAGAACTTTCAGCAGCCGAAGCCGACCCCATGGGTGGAATGGCAGCAACTGCAACTGAAGCGGAACTACTGGTTGATGGCATATAGTCGGTGTGCGATGAGGTGGGAGAGGACGACATGGTCTCCAATGAAGCACTTCCCGTAGTGTGGACTTGCTGCTGTGGCGGTACTAGAGCTGTATTGCTGCTGCTACCTGTTGCTGAAGAAGGCGTCGAGGAGGATGTTGAAGTGGAAGATGTAGATGAGGATGTTTTTTGTTGACTTGTTGGCAGTATAGCAGCGGTCCGGGTATTTTGTACGGAGATAGGTCTAATGCTGGCCAAGGGGGTTTCACTGCCACGCCAAGGGGTGACGGTAGCCGACTGCTGCACCGAAGCTGTACCGGACATGGGCTTCACATTGGCAGTTCGAGGCGACGAATCGGATATGGTGCCCTTTTCCGAAATGGCCACCGAACTTGTGGATGGCTTGGCAGATTGCTGCAAGCCTAATTGACGATTCAGTTGGTTAATACGCATTATGAGCGTCAGACGTTGAACATCCTTCTTGTTGCGATTATTTTGCTCCACTAACTCACGTTCAAGGCGTTGCAGTGTCTCATCATATTGAGTCTTGACATTGTTAATGGCCGCTTCATGCGCCTCATTGCTTTGCAACATCTTGGTCTTCGTGGCAGCCAATTCAGTGCTGACAGCATTGCGTGACTCTGTCAAACTGACAATGTGACTCTTGGCCTCGCGCAACAGAGTCTTGGTGCGTTCATCAATCTCAACGGAGGCCTTATATTCTTCCTTTAAATTTGTATCGATTGCTACCTTTTTCTCTAAACTCAACAATCTACCCATTGCCATTCTTCTTGAATCGCCCAGTTCCGCATCTTCCTTGAACGGTAGCCTTACAACGAACCGATTATTTTCATTTAATGTTGTAGTAGTCGTAAACATTTCTTCACACACATGGTCTTCAGGTTTTTCGTCTCCTGTAGGTATCTCTTCCATTTCCCAAAACCTTTCTAAGTCTGTCGTAACTGCAGCCATTACTTTCTTCCTTGAATCTTTGATATTCAACACTCCAGACAGCATCCAACCAAATGTAGTTTCCTGCCCAAGTATTTTACCCCATTTTCTAACACCAGACTGCAGGATTTCCGGAAA
>JAHXMU010023383.1:9524-50292 GCA_019455685.1 Philornis downsi | reverse complement strand
TCAGTTTTCCGCTTTACATTTCTTTGTGCCACTTTCCGCTCTCTGAGTGTCTTTTCTGCTGGTTCATTTCCTATTTGATTTCATTTGTGCTAATTAAACTCAAACATTATTCTTTTGCATAGTTTGTTTTGTATACGAATCACAGAGCGAAAAGTAAATTAAACTGTCTCTACAAGTGGTCAAAAGTTAATGAGAATTTTGCTCTTCTCTGCTGATATCTCTGCCCGAACCCTTCTACTGAATAGTTAGAGTTAGCTATTTAATAACCTTGATGCAAATGACTATATGGGAGGATGAGGAAAGTGCACTGTTTCAATTTGTTTTAATATAGCAAAAGGGATGCTATTTCAAAAGCGAAAAAATAAATAAAGAGCGATTTCCGTAACGTCTCGCTTCGCTTTACAACTTAATGTGGAAAGTTTAATTAAACTGTGTTCGACACAGATGTCAGCATATAAGTGGTTGGACATTTCAACTTAATTAGTTTTTAAGATGTATGATAAATCTAAGTTAAACCTTGCCATTATCATGTCTGATATTATGCAATTAGTCACGAGGACAAATTACACCAGTAAGTATACTTTAAATTGTGATTAATTATTTAATGAAAGTAAAGTCTAAGGAAAAGGGAAAAAGAGTGTTATGTTTAGTATAGAGAACAATTTGTTTAGCTTTTGTCTAGTTAACTTGTATTTAATTAAATTTTCCTGTGCTAGAATTTTAGAAATTATATAATTTCCGAATAATGACAGACTTTTTTTTAAGAAAGAAATTTCGTGTTTTACAAGAAACTCATGATGTATTCAATTGAGTTAATTAAGTAATGTCCACTTCAAAACTCTCCATATAGAAAAGCTCAAACATTTGGAGCATATTAGCACTCTGTTTCTGATTTACAAGTAAATGGCAAACTGAGCTATTTAACTTGACAATGTAGTCTATGGTTTTCTTTCAAAATGAATTGATAATTTCTTGCATATGAATTATAAAGATAACATATTCATTTTAAATTACACATACGCATTAAAATAACAAAGCCATGTATTAAATAATTGACATCAAATTTCTCCATATTTATATTATGGGACTTTCATAACGGTACGGTTACACTAAGCGTGATTATTCTTATAAGTAAGTAAGTAAATGTTAACTACAATTACTGAAGTCCAATCAAATATGTCCAAATACCTTATGCATGGTCAAAAATTCACAACATTTAGTATCATAATATGGAAGGTGTGGCAGGTAACCAACTCTAAATCGATCTTAGTATCAGGAATTTTGCCACACATCTTTGAAATTCTGTATCCCTTCAGTCTTCTGCTCTTATTTTTCAATTAGTCATACCAATTTTTGAGAGCACTGGAACATTTTTGTGAGTTTACAGAACATGATATCGAAAATTACTGTATTTAATTACAGATAAAGTCATATACCACACGATGCCGAAATTACCCTTAAAGATGGTGATCCTGCATATTTTCCCGAGTGTTTTGATGCAGAAAACTGCCACTTCTCTTATATTTGCTTGCATATATTGCATAATTTGTTAAGATATGCAATACTGACGTCGGGTGAAACTAAATGTTTACTTCTGGGAAGGAATATGTTGCGAAAATAATCGCCTAGTCCCCAGTAATAACTATTCGGTAATGAGATACATCGTTTCATATTTAAGAGGACATATTTTTTTAAATTCTAAAAGTTGACATCAATGCTACGACAATAAATCAAGAGAAAATTTGACAGACCACTTATCCCTTTCATATCATAGTTATTTATCGAAACACATTGCCTAATTTTTTTTACGTTTGAGTAATAATAATAAATAATGTGCTAATATTGTGTGAATTATACGTAAAATAATAGGTAAAATAGTCTTAAATATGGGGTGATTTTTTAAAATTGAAGTTCTTCAGGTTGGCAGCACCTGTTGGTAATGACATCCAAACGTCATCTGTCAAAGTGAAAAGTGTACAGCGTACTCTGTCATTTCATCAGGGAAAGACGAATGATCTACCATAACGTCTAATTTCTGGTGAATGGGCCTTACAAAAGCTCAATGAAAATCCGTTGTTTTATCGAAAAATTGTGTTCAGCGATGAGGCTCACTTATTGCTGAACGGATACGTACACAAGCAAAACTGTCGCATCTGGAGTGATGAATAGCCACATGCTATACATGAATTACCGATGCATCCCGAAAAAAACGACAGTCTGGTGTGGTTTATGGGCTGGTGGCATCATCGGTCCATTTTTCTTAAAGGACAACCGGGGAAGAAACGTTACCCTCAATGGCAAACGATATCGAGCCATGACACGCGACTTTTTTTGCCACAATTGGCTGGTTGAAGTTGGTTGACATGTAGTTTCATCAGGATGATCCAACATGCCACACGGCTCGTAAAATAATGGGTATGTTGAGGGATGAGTTTGCTTATTTCTCTATTAGGCGCTGTGAGTTGGCCCCTAAGATCTTTCATAACACGCGTTATTCGTGGAACGTGACGAAAAATTTGACTTTCCGATTAAACATTTTGAGACGCAGCCGCGGATAACATTTACATAAAATTGTCTTTAAAATTAAATGGCAAAAACCAATTTATCTATTCCAATAAAAAATTTAATATACAACGTCTCTGTTTACCTGAACATTATGTTTTCAGAAAGTTCTGTTTCGTCGATAGTCAAGTTTGCTTGAAAATGTATTTATGCTTAAAGACACATCCCAGGTCTTTACAAGAATATCAAGTTTTCTGACCACTGGCCGAAGAAAATCTTCCCTACAGATATTGTTCCCAAAATTTACCAGAATGCTATATAATTTCTCGAGTATAGCAAATTTAATTTGACCTCAGATATTGCGAATGAGTAATAAAAGCTCTTAACCAATTTATATATAATGTTATTACTTATACCCGTGTTATATGAATTACAGATTTAATAGCCACGATTTTAATAGTCGTTAGATTGTGAATATTTCTCTGAGCTACATCAAGAGCATGTTCCAACTGAGTTTCTTGAATGTTGACTGACATCTTCCCCATCAGTTCGGTCAATAAAGATTTCAAAATTATTATAATTTGTAACGTGTCTCCGTCAGCGGTTTTTCAAATTGCATCAATTATTGCCAGGTTGGAGGCGGTGCTGGCATGATGGCGTTTAGCGTGGCTAAGCTCGCTGGACGGGCTTTGATTCTTGCCAACAATCTGGACTTTGTGACAGCTACAACAATTTTCATCATGCCAGACTAATGAGGATAAAAATAGAAAGCGGAAGCTCGAAGAAAAACGCATATGACATATACAATGGAACCCACACTCATTTATATCACGATCACTCATACATTTGGCTGGTGTTCTGCCAAATCTTAGCCCACCCTCTAGGAATCGACGACGAATTCCTCCGTTTCCAGTACCTCTACCTACCGTTAATTCTCCATACTACCTTGACGCCTTATTTTAGAAAAAAGAAATTAATTTTGAGGAAGGGTGAAAACTTAAATTTTATTCCTCATCTTCAGTTTCACATTTGATACCAATTTTCTTTGAATCCGAGCTCGCATCGATTTCAAACACCATTGGCTGCCTATAAAAAGGAAACTTCCGTAAACGGGAGGCAAAACAATATATGTACAACCGCAATTAAAAAAAAAATAATTGAAAAACAAATTTTCCCACAGTCAGGGGCGGTTTCTAATTATCTGTGGGCGCCATCTTATATCGGAGGAAACGATGTTCGTGACCAGGATTTTCGGCGTGTCGCCCGGAGATTAAACTTTATTTGGCTTACCTGTGATTGGAGGTCGATGTTCGCGCCGGAATCTGTGACTCTTGAAGCTTGTCGTCCGTCAATGGACCCAGGTAATCCATTAATGTCACTGTTCCGTGTAATTTTCTACGTTCGTATTATATTCCTTTTTTATTTTCGTTCTTTTTATATAATTAAAGCTAAGTACCGTTACTAGTGACGATAATTTCCATAAACGATTTCACGGCGGACAATAGGCCTGAGCTCACCCTAAAAGCTCTGACACATAGAATCCGTTGAATACGTTGCGGCAACGTATTTGACTGACATGACGTATGAAGAGTCTAGAGTCGTCACAACAAATCCGTTGCCGTATATGAGAAAACAGCTGATTAGTATTGGCGGTAAAGCTCAGTTTTTAGCGCACACAAAATTTTGTCGCAATTTTGCAGAATAGACTGCCAAGTAAATTCAATATGGACACTGCCCAATTAATGAACGTAATATCAATAATGCTTATGTTGTTCGAAGCCCGCGAGTGTTTGAAAAAATTGTACGGGCAACGAAGATATTGGGTGCGACCACTAATCGCGACTCGTATGGGTTTTTCGCAACCACTTTTTGCTTCCCAGATGAATTCCACCAAACCATAAGGATGGAGAAGAAGACGTTCGATCTCCTCCTTACTTTCGTTAAAGAAAGATTAACGAAGCACTCAAACAGGCCTTCAATTTCACCGGAATGTCGACTTTTTATAACCCTTGCGTAAGTTTTTATACATACATGTAATCGTATGAGTCCGGTTAACATTTTAAAATACTTTTATAAAATTTAAGGTATTTGGCTCATGGCGGAAGTAAGCAGCTATTTTCTGCTGCCTTTAAAATGGAAGTGTCAACTATGAAAGGAATAGTTGCAGAAACCTGCGAAGTGCTTTGGGAAATACTTGGCCCAATATATTTATCAGTCCCACAGGAAAATGAGTGGAAGCGAATCGCCAGTGATTTTTATACAATGTGGGACTTGCCCAATTGTGTTGGTGCCATTGATGGCAAGCACATCGATTTAACTTGCCCACCGAACTCTGGCTCCCAGTTTTACAATCATAAGGGGAAATACTCCATTGTCCTTTTGGCAGCCTGTGACGCTAATTACACGTTTACTTCCGTAGATATTTCGTTGGAGATGCCGCGTTCCCATTAAAACCATGTTTAATGAGACCTTATCCAGGTTTGTATAAGCAATTTATATTTTCCTTTTTTATTTTATGTACAAAATGTTTTTTTTTCATTCAGGAAGTAACTTGCCACCGGAAATGGAAATATTTAATAAACGTTTGTCACGAGCTCGTCGGGTAATTGAAAATGCTTTTGGCATTTTGGCAAGTCGTTGGAGGCTTTTGTTGTCGCCCCTACAAATGAGCCCCGTTGTCAATATCAACATTCAAATAATTTATTTACAAATTAACTCACCAGTTACGTTTGTGGCAGCCGCCACAGTCCTCCACGATTTTTCTCTTGCGACCTTGTCGCGATATGCTTTAACCGCCTTATCAAAAAGACAAAGGTGCACTTGCACCGCTTCTATAAGCATAAATTTCATTTAAATAATTAAATTAAACAACAAATTAATTAAAAAAAAGGCAAAAGAAAAAGCTGCAACCAATAACCAGAAAAGCAAACTGCTAATGAACTAAATGAATAAGCTGATTTCTGTGACGGACTTGCCGTACGTTAAAATTTGAGAGTTAAACAACTTTAATCCGTTACGGCAACGCATACGTCGTGAATGTGACGTTCTTCATTAAAATATATGCAATCAACTCAGCTGTCAAACACGTCGCCGCAACGGACGCGACGTATCTTATGTGACGGGCCCTTAAGCCAGACGCGCACGCTCTAACAGCTGAAGAGAAAATTTCCTTTTGGGTTCAAAAAACAGGGGTGATCCCTGCAACCAATCCTCTTCAGAGCTCCAACCAGAAAGAAAGAAGAACGCGGAAGTCGCCCTTTTCTTCCTAATTTTAATTTTTCCCCTCTTAAAATTATAGCAAACGTATTGTGTTGCATTTTACTGTTGACCGTTAATTTATCTGTTTCCCTTCTTCCCTCCTCATATTGTTTACTTTATCACCCTAACTCCTGCTCCTGCTAACGGTATTTGAACAAAATTTGGTATATAAGTTTGGTTTACATATTGTAAGTTCTGCTGCAAATATGGGTAGGATTGGACAAATAGGCGTGGTACCACTCGAAGAAACCAAAAATTAAAAAAACCATTATTTCTGATCCTGTTATAGGAAAATTTAAGTTTTTCAAATACTGACTTTATTTCACTTCTCATTTTTCTATGTTTCCCGACAGACAAACAAAGAACGTTGTACATGTGAAAGCGTTGCAGTAATTTTAAATTAAATAATTTTTAAAAACTTTACAAAAAAAGTATCAAAAGCATTCATTTAAATAACCAAACTTTTCTAACAAAAATTTAAATACAGAACCATCTATCCTGAAAATTTTAAATCATTAATTTGCCACCTTTGACGGCAGAACGAAGTTTGCCGGGTCCACTAGTATAGGTATATAATTCTACTGTACGGGCGTTGTCAGTGAACTCCTCCTAAATGGCTGGACCGCTTTGCATAAATTTTTGTGTATGCGTCTGGGTGATGCCCGGGATGGTTTAGATTTACAATTCGGCCCAATTGGACAAAGGGGCGTGGTACCTCCCATACAAACCATAAATTAAAAATCAATTATTTCTGCTTCTGCTTACGGTATTTGAAAAAATTTGGTGCGTAGGTTTGGTGTACATATCTTAAGTGCTACTGCAAATATGGGCGGGATTGGACAATGGGGCGTGGAACCTCCCATACAAACCATAAATTAAATATCCAATATTTCTGCTCCTGTTTACGGTATTTGAACAAAATTTTGTACATCGATTTGGTGTACATATCTTAAGTGCTGCTACAAATATGGGCGGGATTGGACAATGAGGAGTGGTACCTCCTATACAAACCACAAATTAAAAAGCAATTATTTCTGCTCCTGCTAACGATATTTAAACAGAATTTTGTTTAACATTGAAACATTTCCAATAAAAATAAAATTTGAAGGCGAAGCAACGTTTGCCGGGTCGGCTAGTAAATTTTATAAAATTCCTAGAATATGCTTATCCATGTATGCAATACAACCAACTATTACAAAATTAATTAATATATATTCTTATATTTATTCTATATTTAACATTTTTTTATATTCATTAACTACTTTGGTTTCCGTAAAAACCCAAAATAAATGCAAATTTATTGCAATTTAACACCTTACTTTGTGAAATTCTTTCCTATTAGCAGATGTGAAGCTTTTGCACATCCGACATTGACGTACAGCATAAAACTAAGAGGGTTCAGTGGTCAACAAATTTATCGTCACTAAACCTTGTTGCCATCGTCATCGACATTAACTTGATCTTAACTACCATCAGCCGTTTGAAATATAATACCGGTAGTTCAGAGGCAGGCGTTGTTATTTAGTCTGCAAAAAGGGTATTGGTTAAAGGGAGTGAAAGAAAGGGATAATTGAATATATAAGGTATACTTGGTTTTCCATTTCGCTGTAGTGTTCTAGTAAAAATGAACTCATGTGTTAACTTTGGAAAATTTTTCTCCAAATTCAGCGGTGTTTTAACTTATTCGTCTTTTGTGTACTTCTTGTTACTTCGTATTTGGTTTTCTTTCATAGTATTTTTCAATAATAAACAAAATTAATTTTAAATACGAATGATGTTATTCACTTAATTTATTTTTGATGTATAAGCTCATCTAATAACATAACTAATAAGAGAATTTAGTTTGAACACACTGTTTTGTTTGTTTAATAAAATTAGTTATTTTTCAACAATATGTTGGTAATTTGTCCAATTATATAATTTTTATTCAAGGAAGCTTCAAGAAATATTTCCATTATTTGCAAGGAGCTTTCAATTTTTGCAACATTTATAGTTGTGTAGCTTCTTTTTAAATTTTCATCATTTCAAATAAGTTGCTCCTCCTCCTGTGATAACACAACCTTTAAGCTTCATCATGTAATGTTATGCTTCTGGTTTTCACAGTCTCAATTCACGATACCCGGGTGTGAAAAAATGCAAAAACAACCTACCTATGTTTTAAAGACCTTAAGTATAACATTACTACACTCCTTTCTCATATCCCCACCTTTATCAGGACGGGATTCTCAATGCATTTTCTATATCAGGGAATGGTTGGCAGAAGCAAATGCCAGTATAAACGGAATAAATGCTTTAAATTGTTGAATACGATACTATGATGCATGCAGTACAATGTAAATTGGTGTGGAAGGATGAAGCAAAAACAAAAGAAATAAAAGCAGGGGAAAGCAGCTATACTGAGAATAAATTCAATTTATAGTCTAGCCTTAAACCTCACTTACGGAAGCAGAGCACAGACGGCTCTATACGGGTACTGACAGGCGTAGAATACATAATGATTGCTAATACATAACCAGATTTGATTTTGGGTCCATGTCGTTTACAGAGATGATAGTGTTGAAATGTGTAAAAGCTCTAAAATAAATAAGTTACAAAGTGAAATTTATAGACAAAGCTGGGTTAGTTCGAAAAATGAAGACGAAAATTCGGGAGAAACAACAATGTTTACTGAATGTTAATGAAACTATACGCGACTACTCAGAACTGCTTTAATTTTCTGGTTGTTGTGCACAATGTATCTGATTTAAGTACTTGCACACACTTACTATATTATCAAATAATGATACAAAAGATGTAATAATAGAAAAATATGTTAATTCTTTCATTAACTAGCTGTATCTGGTTCCAAAAAATTTAATTTTACTTTTATATAAATACACACTTTTACTTCATTGCTATCAAATTTCGTTGGCAGCGTAATTTCCAATTTGACAATCATGTTAGTGTTGTCATAAGTGGTTAACGAACATCTCTCATTTAATTTTAACGAAATGTAAAAAATTGCCGCAATCCCCTTTAAGAGGCTGCTATTTGGAATGTGTGACTACAGACACCGAAATTTGAGTATGGAAGATAAAACTGCACAATAAGCTGGAGAATATATTGAAAGCAGGCAGGAGAAAGTGTGGCAAATAGGAAAAACAAAATTACCGAAGTAATGCTGGTACAAACGTTTCAGTTACGATCGAATTTTTTTTGGTAGTTAAAAAACAGTAAATTATTATTTCGATTAAAGTTGTAAAATTTGATCGGCAATCTTGGAAAAAGTTAAGGGTTACAGTTAAAATATGATACAATGATAAAAAACTTATTCCGGAACTTTCGAGGGATTCTTTCGTATGCATCATTAAAATCTCAGATACTTTCTCCAAACTTGATGTTTCCTAATGACTACCACAGAAGGGATGAGTTAAATTAATGATTATAAAATTGTAAATCAAATGGTTAACAAGTAATATTGGTTTCTGTCAAAGTGGAGACTTTTCCTATAACACACACATTCTGTCCAAAAAAGAGGTGTTAGAAATTGATAATTAAAAAGCCTATTTAAAGTGATTGTTTCAATTATTTTTGCCACTGCTATTTAGTTTGCTTGCAGAGCTCAATTTCGTCAGTTCAAGTCGAGCGAGTTTTGTGATTTTTATAATGGATAATAATATCGAAAAAATAATTTGTGTTAAATCACTGAAATCACTTGAACTCTAACTTTAACAGAAATGCATGCATATGAGAAATACAGTGTATTAAAAAGCGGGTGGTGGAAGATTTTCATTGCCCTAGTTGGTCATGAATCTTTTCAATTAAACAAAATATCGATAAATTGAGGTAAATGATGGCTGAAAATCGTTACATAAGTAAATAGAGATAAAGATATCAAAACGACTATTTCCAGAGGATCTGAATTTTCTTCAAAAGCTGGATAACATTAAGTATGATGAAGGTCAATTCCTCTACGTATGCATTAAACGTATCACAACTGGTGGTGAACATAGGTTTATGGGCTTGAAATGCAAACCAGGTAAAAGGCTTGGGGATGGTGACTTTTAACATGGAAGAAAGTGGGCATTTGTTTGTAAATTCCCCAAAAAAAGGCCGGATTTGTGGAGTGAAAACTCTTGGATTTTGCAACATGATAGAACGCCGTCTCACAGAACTATTGCCGCGAACGAATGTCTGACCAAAAGCTTAACAAATGTCATCATATTTCCAATTGATTGGAGACGTAACAGAGAATTAGGGAAAGAGATCTGAACTACTTTGAAGGTAGTATAATAAATTTGAATGAATGTTAAATATTTTGGATTTTACTGGCCAATTTCGAGTACTTTTTTGACTTATTAGTAAACATTTTAAAATTAGATAAGATTACAGAGTTGACGTTAACAAAATAATTTCAATATTACACAGTGCAACACATAATTTGGTGCCACCTTTGAACCCGGATATTTTTGAAGTATATACCGAAACTAAAAAAACCCCCAAAGGACTTGGCCCCAAGACATCGAAATTTTTTTTTATGGATACCCCAATATTTTCACCCCAGCACGATTTTTTGAAAAAAAGGACCATTTTTATGGAGTCCATATTTCATAAACCGTTCGGAATTTTGTTTTTTTGTCTTCAGCAAAGTTGTAGATCTAAACAAGAGCAAAAAACCCCTCAAATAGACCGACCCAAAAAAATTGCATCCAGTGCATGAAAATTGCAAAAATATGGGAAAAAAGGCTATTTTTTATGATGTTTTCACCAAAAAATTTATTTCGCTGTATATGAAATTTATCAAAATAGGAAAAAATATCATTTTAACCTAATAAATAAATAAATAACAGACAATTGCTTTGATAAAAGTGCGAAAAAACATTTTTCAAGCAAAATATAAAACAGTGAACGCAATATGGAAAATAGCCGGTGTAAAAACATTGATAATTTTTGTTTAGTTTGTGGCCATATGGTACCTACAAGTGTACAAAGGAAAAAGTCTACTCCGGAATTTAAGCTAGCTTACTTATACAGGCTATTTCGATGAGGTTTATCCAAGCGGTGAAGACAAAGCCAAGCCAAGCCAGGCCAAATACAGTATGTGGCACTTGTTACTCCCGCCTTTTGGATTGGTACCATCGACGAGATAGAAATTTGAGTTTCATGAAGCCGATGGCGTGGATAAAAGACGAAAATGGACACGTCGTATCCAGGTGTTATTCATGCATCAATTACTCCCCTAAGTCAAATAAACAAACGTTGAAGTGCAAAAAATATGTGGGCGCTTATACTGGCATACTTCCGATTCCAATGCATGATGGTGCCGAACCACCCAAGCCTCCGAGTCCGGATGCTATGTCCACATGGACAGCCTATACGGCTTTCACCAAACAAACCGATTTTGATATTGCAGACGATAAACTAAAACCGCTCGCACAAAACGAAATGGACTATCTTGTGGCTAAGATGGGCTTATCACAGCGGAATTCGGAGTTTCTAACCTCATTTTTGAAGCGCAGAGGTCTTACAGAGCGTACCGTTAGTGCCTCATCGTACCGGAGCCGTCAAACCGAGTTCCAGAAATTTTACACCGTCGATGCAACGAACACGTTAACCCACTGCACTGACATCGAAGGTTTAGTAAATCAGTTGGGAATGGCGTATGCTTCTGATGACTGGCGATTGTTTATTGACGGGTCAGTTTCAAGTTTAAAAGCTGTGTTGCTGTTTAAAACAAACAACAAGCTTTCAATTCCATTAGCATATGCCACTAATATGAAGGAAACCTATGAGACTTTGGGTAATATATTGATGAAAATCAAATATGAGGAGAACAAATGGAAAATTTGTTGCGATCTAAAAGTCGTCAACATAATACAAGGTACTATTTTGTATTTGTGTTTAGTAGTATCCTTTCTCAAATGCTCCTCTTTCAGGAATAATTTCAAAGGGTGGTTTCCCTAACTACTTTTGCTTTATTTGCGATTGGGATACAAAGGCAATGAGTATAAGCGAACAACTGGAAAGCAAGAGATGACGTGAACGAAAAAAGCCTTAAACTGAAAAATGAACCGTTGATAAAGGAAACTAGTGATATATTACTGCCGCCACTCCACATTAAATTGGGAATCGCTTCAAAGTTCATCAAAACTGCTGTTAAAAGTAGTGCTGAAGTTTTTGATTGCTTGAAAACCATATTTCCGAAACTGAGCGATGCAAAAATTAAAGCTGGTAATCATGTAATTTTAATTATAATTAGTTTTATATCTGATTTGGCTGATCCCGCTTTATCTATATAGATATTAATTTTTGGTAATACATTTTTTTTACATTCTACAGGTGTCCTGACTGGGCCAGATATCAGGAAGTTAATGAAAAACGATGAATTTACAACTGTGCTTACAGATAATCACCGAAAAGCATGGGACGCTCTTAAAGCTGTGATTCAGAACGTTTTAGGAAAGCATCGAGCAGAACCAGATGAAGCTAAGAAATTATTGGCAACAATGCTGGAATACTTTGAAAAGATAAATGTCTCCATGACGCTAAAATTGCATTTTTTACATCAACATCTTCATGTTTTCTTAAAACAATTGCCCTCCGAATCAGATGAACAAGGGGAGCGATTCCACCAGATCACAATGCCAATGGAAAAAAGGTTCAAAGGCAAGAAGCTGGTCGCAATGCTCTCTGAGGTTTGTTGGTGGAGCCACAAAGTATGCCTGTATGAGGATGATTACGTGGAAGACCAAGGAGACACTGGACTTAGAGATGTGTCTTTGGATCCTCTTTCTTCTTCTAGCAGTGCAGTGTTCAATGACCTTCAACCACCACCAAAAAAATTTAAACCTTAACAGTCATCAGTAGCGATAGCAATTGTCTGTTATTTATTTATTTATTAGGTTAAAATGATATTTTTTCCTATTTTGATAAATTTCATATACAGCGAAATAAATTTTTTTGGTGAAAACATCATAAAAATAGCCTTTTTTCCCATATTTTTGCAATTTTCATGCACTGGATGCAATTTTTTTGGGTCGGTCTATTTGAGGGGTTTTTTGCTCTTGTTTAGATCTACAACTTTGCTGAAGACAAAAAAACAAAATTCCGAACGGTTTATGAAATTTGGACTCCGTAAAAATGGTCCTTTTTTCAAAAAATCGTGCTGGGGTGAAAATATTGGGGTATCCATAAAAAAAAATTTCGATGTCTTGGGGCCAAGTCCTTTGGGGGTTTTTTTAGTTTCGGTATATACTTCAAAAATATCCGGGTTCCAAGGTGGCACCAGACGATGACCTTCAAAATGTTGCACTGTGTTATGTATAAATTTCCACAATTCTAATTCCGAGCGTTGGGTTGAGAAAAATACTTTTGTATTTTTAATACTGCTGTAAAATTGCTTATGATTCCACGTATGAGAAATTCTTATTCTTATGACCTGAAATTCTTATGATTCTTATGATTATGATATTATGATAATTCTTATGATCATACGTATCGTTTATGCAATGTTATTATTACTTTTTGACAGCGTTTTAAAATATACGCTTTTTGTTAATATTTGATTAAAAATAATCTCAATTTTTTGTTTTTTTTCCACTGAGCAAACAATAGTCATCAGCTAGTGAATAATTACTGTGAAGCCTCAAGTTATGCAAACAATTTTATCACCACCAAAAAACTACGATTTGCTTATACTACGAAGAGTCTAACATTAAATTTGACACTGCAATTTTTTGCCTTTTCAAAGGTATACTTTGATTTATTAGCACAATGTTTTTGCACATGTCAGCAGTAAATTTAAATATGCACAAATTTCAAATATTGCAAAACAAAGTCAACAAATCCAGAATTATTTTAGAGAATATCAAACAATAAAAAATAAAACGTGAAAAATATATTACAACATATTTATTTTACACTATAATAACATAGAATTTATTTTTTACTAATATTCATCGGCATTTAGCTAGCAAACTAAATGTTGATTTTCTAAATCAATTTATCATACAACTTTATCGTGTGGAAATGTATCAGTTAAGTCGATGTTCATGATTCTAAGGAACTACATTTTATTTTACAAAAACACAAACTTTATGGTAATTTATTTTCCAAATAACAACCATGCTATGGTGAACAATTTTTTATACGAACATCCCTTATTTAAATTTAATGATATGTAGCAATTTCCTGGAACCTCATTGAAAAGACTGCACTGAAATTTCGGTATCAAAGATACAATTGCATCTATTGATGAAGATGGAGTTAGAGGTAATCGAGTCAAATGTGGCGAATTCAAATTGGTCAAAATGTCACGTAAGTGATTCGCTGAATGCGTATTTTTCTGCTTCATCACAGAATACAAAAAAAAAAGAAAACACATGACAACCAACTGACGAAAAAGGGGGAACAACAGCAACGTAATTCTGCAAAACAACTCAATTTGTGACCGTAACAATGTGTGTGAGATGGATGAGTTGTTTTGCTTTCGACGTGTTTAGATGGGCGTTGTGTTACAGCTGGCTACATGTTTGTCAATGTTTGTGATGTAATCTGAGATAGCACTACAAAGTGTTCATAAATACGGCACGAAACTTATCGCGGTTGGGCGTTAAAGGAGAACTTGAAATATTCGCATCATGTAGACGGTGGTCGTATTCGCAGAACTGCTTAGTTTTCCACATTTAGTGTATGTTGTGGGAGCAGTGTGTTCTAATCCATTTTTTAGAATGCATTAAATAGTGATGTGTGTCTTTTTTGTGGTGATAAATTAAAACAGTATTTATGTGCGTAGTGTTTTCAGATTAGGATAGTTTTGGAAAGATATCTAGTTCAGCAGAGGTTGTAAAAGGATACATTATTGTTAGTAAAATTTACTATAAAATTGAGAACTGTGATCTCCATATGTTTGATTTCTAAACACATAAAGCTTTTGACTTACTTTAGAACTTCTCAGTAGAAAATGCCTCTTATTGGGATTCACACTGAAGATTTATAACGAAAATTTAGAAAAGAGAACTCTGGAGAAAAACAATCATGCACTAGGAATGCGTGATGTATAATTCCCTAATGGTGCAACAATATGGCTAGTCAGTAGATCATGATTTCAAAGATCGACTTGTCAAGATGTGTGAAAAGTGTCAACATTTTAGACGGACCGGAGTAAAATTTTCTATACATTTTTACAGCATCATCCCGCAATAGTTATTTTGTTACTAATGCATATTTATTTTAATAATGACTACATTGTCATCTCTGTCCCACAGGCAGAAGGATATTCCGAGCGATTTGATATTTTGTGACACACCAAGTTGTAACAGTGTCTCAGAAATCTAGACCTTCCAAAAGTGCAGCCATCTAGTTTGTAGTCGACGATATCGGTATTGGGACCATATTAGGGTGATGCTGATACTCTGTTTTAATTATAATATGTTTACTTTGCTTCACTTTGATACAAGGAGAAGAAAAGAGAAGAGAGGCACACCAGCTTTTTAAGCAGAAGAAATGGCTGTGGAAAAAGCGTGAGAGCGAGGAAATAGAAAGGTACAGGGACAGAGGTGAAGCCCAAAAATTCTGTGAAAATATAGGAAGTACAGGGTATGGAACAGGGCTCTCCTCTTAGAAAAGTTGATAGGGTCAAATTAACCGAAAAATAGTAAACTAAATTGAAGCAGTAAAACAAATTGTTCACTCCCTATAAAAAAATTTATAGAATTTCTTAGGCTGTTTTGGATTATAACTGGTAACTATTTGAATTCTGCAAAGGAAGTTGGTAGTTGGATGTATACAATTTTTGCGGTGCAGTAATAAATACCTTAGAAAAAACGATTGGATCATATCGACCGAAACATTTCCAATTGACAACAATTCGTGAAGTAAATTCAAGCGACAAGATAAATTTTTCACTTCCTATCAAAAAATTTACCGGATACCTTAGGTTTTTTTGAATTTTAACTGACTACTGGCTATTCAATTCTACTATATCTATTAAATTAAAATTTGAATATATCTTATTTGGAAGACACCACATTGTCTCATTGGTCGTTGATTCAACTTTTGAAACTAATTCAAAATCTCGTCAAAATTTTCAGAGCTTAAGAGAAAGAAAAAGCAAAATCCACTAACTTTGTTAGCCTTTGTCAATGCATTTGCAAAATCTCAAAAGACACTGCAACAAATACACTTATTGGAGCATAAATAACTACAAAGTTTGGACACAGTAAGAACTGCAGAACACACAACATATGGTGTTTTTCTTGCGGGCGTAGAGCTACGGCTTACTGGCCATTTATCCAGCTGCATGCCATCATTTTAAAGTTGTGGATTTAAGATTTCTTGTAGAGATTTTCTGGATGTTGCAAAGTTAAACAAAGTGCACATTTTTTAGGAAATATTTTAGGAATATTGATGAGAACGCAAGCACATGACATATGAAACATATTGCTTTGTTAGCGCTGTTCACTAAAGCCATCTTTAGTAAAAATAATGGGTTTCCGCTTTCTGGTTCTTATGTTAGGCTTTGGTCACACTTGTTGGCGAGTATGGACATTAGACAAAAACAGACCAAAATGTTTTGCTAATATTCTCACTGTATTTTTTTCCTGTTACAGGTATTCTAGAACGACATTTTTTGAAGTTAATTCCTTTAATGCTTTCCTTGACCAAAGACTTGGAAATTTTTTCTTTCTATTATATTTTAATAAATGATGTTTAAAATCCCACTTTATGTCCAATCACAAATTCATATAATATAATATTTCTTGTATTTTAGCATAGAAAAATATTAAAATTCTCATAAAGTAACTTTAAAATGGTATTGCCATAAATCAAAATATTATGCTGGTTTATTTGCTAGAAAGCAGCAACACTCCATATTCCGCCATCTTTCACATTTTCTATTTAGCTGCAGTTCTACAGTCATATTTCTTGTACTTTATGTTACCGACCAAATGCTCATATTCATATTTGTCATGCCATATCCTGGTGGGGGGAAAATAACACTTCATTCTCCTGCATCCTTTAGATTTTTCATTCACTTTTAAATTCAATTCTTGTGCTTTTTCTTTGCTGAGATACGAAAAATGTAGCACTGCCATATTAAATGGAATTATTCGCCTCGTGATACTTCAAATGTTAGCTGTCGTTTTGCATTTACTAGATTTTTGTTCAAGTACTCGTACGATTTAAGGTTTGAATTTGAACCAGAAGAAGGCAGAAAGGAGTCATAAGTTATAACAAAGATAGAGTAAGAAATCATCTTTGCATTTCACTTTATATTTATCTGCAAATACACGTGTGATTCGATTTCACTGCCATTTCGAAAAATTCACTCAAACAGAAATAAATAAACGGAATTTTCTAGGATAGAAACTAAAATTTTTGTTTGAGCTTTTCCGTTTTTCCCATATGATTCATATTCAGAAACAAAATCGATCCTCGTCTATAAATTTTTCATAAATTTGACAATCAATTAAATTGCCAGTGGCATAAAAATATATTTAGGTACTAAATTAAGATTCCTATTTCCATAGAAATTCGTTAAACGAATCAAAGATGTCCTTTCAAACTTTAAACTCAATTTCAATATATATGTGTAAGTGAATCCCTAAGTTAGCTGTATATGTGTGAGTTCGAGGACCAGCAAATGTAAACACTGGTATAAAAAATGCAAAAATGCAATTCAATTCAGAAAGAAAACACTGTGGTTTGATTGTGAACACTTAGCATTCGCTTCAGGTAGTACTATTTGAAGTTAATGTGTGGTTCCCACAATACTGACAGCAACATACCAATCCCAAAAAGTCAGCATCTGATATTAAATCAAGAGCTAAATGCAGCTGTAACTAAATGTGCTTTCAAGGAAATAATACAGAAGGAAAAGGGAAAATAGGAGATTTGGTGTGGCATACTCTTGCCTGGAACAAAATATCCAGATTGGGTGCCCCAGTGAAAAAGCCATTAAATCAGGAACAGGTTTTAGTCGGTGATAATACGGATGCTTCGCAACACCGGGAACTTATGGAAATATACAATACATATAAAACCTAAAAATCCCTGTACTTAATTCCAAAAATAATACATATGTGATACTATACCGGATTTCCATGCGAAACAAGGGGCTTGTGCATACAATTAGCTGGTTATAAGTGTGTATTATCTATTACCTATTTCCTATTACCTATTACCTATTACATATTACCTATTACCTATTACCTACTACCTATTACCTATTACATTTTACCTATTACCTATTACCTATTACCTTTTACATATTACCTATTACCTACTACCTATTGCCTATTACCTATTACCTAATGCCTATTTCTTATTACATATTACCTATTACCTATTACTTTATACCTTTTATCTTACGTATTATACCTTAAATTATAATATCTGGAACACACTATTCCCTGAAATCTTATGTACATATAGACATTAAGGTAGTTATATTAATATTTATTTCCTCAAATTGTCCTTTCAAACCGCTGTTGCTTTCTTTGCTACTGAATAAACATCTTTTTCCCCTTTGTATAGTAAATATCCATTTTAGCATGTTGAAGAAATTGTAGCGACGTAAGGAGATAATGTACATTAATATTAGTTTAACTTTAATATACTTATATGTACATAAATAAAACTTAATGCCTGCAAAAGTGCATATGAATAATATAATTAATAATAAATTTATATTTTTAGTTGCAGGAGAGATTTTTTGCTTGACATGTATGGCAAGATGAATGTCCCTAATTATTTGGGTGTTATTTAGAAATTAATATGCATCATTTTCAGAAGAAAAGAAGCTGCTTTCTCTGTCTTTCATTATGCTGGTTTCATGTAGCATTGAAAAGTTTTGGCTAATAGTATTAGTCTTGCGCTTAAACAAGTATTTATGTAGACAATGAAAGTGGAAAATTACACAAATAGCTCTTTCCTATGTGGTCGATGGTTGATGTTCCATGTAATAAAATCTGTACATTGTTTGTATAGTTTAGAGGAAAGAAAGTTAGATAATGTAATCTGGCGAAGTTAAATTTAAATTAAACATAAATGGCTGGAGGTTGATACTGTCTTTAACGCCTTACATAGGCCATTCATCGCATTCGGCTCATGCTGTAATACAAGCAAATTTAAGAGGTTTAAGTACTTCTTCTATACAGAGTCTTGACGATATTTGTATAGCTATAAATGTGAATTTAATTAAGCAAAAGTTTATTCTATGTGTAGCATACTTCAAGGCCTAGAAACGTGATAAACATACAATGTGTTTTAACTAAAAATAAAATACCATCGACGAATTTTGTTGCCTTAGTACTTTATGTGACACTTCCTTGTTATATAGTAAAATTTATTCATCGCAGTGAGATGTCAGTGTAATAATGCGTAATTCCTTAAAAAAACCAATATTATAGCTGTTAAAAGCAAGTGTCATAAATACTTTCCTGAGCAGCATGTTTGCCACTAGCAATGTTATAAAATGTTCATAAAAATATTGGTAGATTTTGTTAAAGGGAGCTTAGAAATACTTTTTAATAACATGCTTGATGTTGAGCATTAGCAGCTTTGTTTTTTTGTATTTCTATTTGATAAGAAGTAAATTTTATTATGTCTAGCTTTAATATGAAGCAGCAGCCACAGAATTAGCATGAACAAAGAAATTTGTTTCCCATGTAATTTGAATTTACTGGAAATCCTTATAGAATTTTTTTGAGTGACGCAGAGTCATGGGGTCTACACTTTGACATGAATAGTATTAAAGTCAAGGACAACATTGCCACAGTCAGCAGGACAATACAATAAAATTTTGGGGTTTTATATTGGTTATCAACGCAGGACCATACAAAAAAAAAAAAATGCAAAAAAAAGATAATTTTCTGTAAAATCCTGCATTCGTAATGGGTGTTCAACCATGAATTGCTAAATAACTTCACTGGTACAGTTATTTGCAATTCATATTGATGAATAAAAGGCAAAAGCTTCAAAGCCAATAAATAACAAACGTATACCACGCAAATCGATGTTTTTCGCATATGTCAGGAACAAACTTCACTGCTTCGCAATGCTGGACAGCCACAATGGGAATACATTTTCAATGTTTTTACCTAGATTTTACAGCTACCGCATGTTGAAATTGTGAAGTGATTTGGAAATGAACAATGTTATGTATACAGCTATATTCGGCAGTTATTATTATTTGTCCAAAACTCTGGCGGTCGTGAAATCGACACTGTTGGGAACTTTATGAATCAGGATTCCGACACTTACATTGATACAAATAATTTGTTTAAGTTTTCACTTTGAATTATACTTGAACCAATTTCTTGGTATTGTCTTGAGGAACTTCACCGCATAACTCAGACTACTCGTCATCGACCATACTATTAGCATTGCTAATGTAATTCTGTACAAATATAATACTTCGATGACAAAAAATTCATGTCATCCAATAAAATCTCTGCTCTAGTTTAATATTTGTCTTTGGATATTGAATTCAAACATGAAAATACCTCCACGATCTTTTTTGATTTAAAAAAATTCACTTGTTTCCCTTCCTTTTCCAGAGCTGCTAGCTGCTGTGAGAAAAATGATGATATCCTGAACCATGTTCTTATGAATTTTCGTGGTGATATCTTCTTGTTCGTTACATCTTTCCTCGCTGGAGAAGTTTATATACTCGTCTTTGGATTCTTCGGCTTGTCCAAGGAGGATATATCCCAAAGATGACGATATGTCCACCGAAACTATTGCTGTTTTCCTGCAGAAATGTGTTGATGGTTAACAAAAACGCTTCAGTGGTAGGCTGTTCAATAAGTTCTGATTTTGACCACAACTAGATTAATGTCCGAGAGCATTAGCTGACCATATTTGACCTAGATTGGAAGCTGTGGGTTGCTTTTGAAATCATCTTTACCAGTTTGTGAATTTAATGATCCAAATAAGAAGAGTGTGGAATTTTTGGAAAACATCGCAAAAGATTATATAAGATTGAGAACCAACAAATATATGTGCGGCAATCCAGTTTACTGATTATCAGATTGCAGCTGGCAATTGATTTTTTTGATATGGATTTATTGTAAAGCAGCTGCTTTAACAGAATGAATTTCCTGGAAGTTCATTGTTATTTCTCATTATTTGTCCATATAAGTAACACCGACCCACCCCTGCAAATGCTTGATGTATAAGAAAATAACGATTTCTTTGTTTTAAATAAAACTTTACCCTTTTCGATATTGTGCTTTGTCCTTCCCATTGCCGATGATTTTTTTCATTCAAAGTGTCATTTTGTTACTTTTTTATGAAACAAGTATTAAATACAATGTACCAATATTTTCACAAAATTCTTCTACAACTTTATTGTTGATATTTATATTATAATCTCTCGCTGCTTACTTTTTTTTGCGAAATGATATTCCACATACGGTGCAAAAAAACTTTTAAAATACTGCCATGATAGTGTGATTATTTTATTTTGCGTCATGTCTTTTCAGTTTGTTCTTTTTTTCCGCGCGCAGTGACATCAGTTGCGAGTGCTGAATCAACTCCATCATCGCTAGGTGTATAAAATGTATTTATTCTGCGCATTTTATTCGTTCTATATAGAGTATTGCGATATTTTTATATGTTGTCAGTCACGAAGATAACAAATAAAATAACAAAGAATAACATTTTCCTTAACTTTACATATGTGGGAAAATAATGGCTATGCCATGCTATGGCATACAAATATTTTATGTGTGTACTGTGTTGTTGAACATATCGACAGTTTGATATCAAAGAGGAAACCATAAAAAAAGGAAACTGAAATTAAATGTATTGAACTATTTCATTTGTTGTACTTACACAGAGCGCTTAATAACAGATATGCTTCTTTTTTTGACACATTTTGTGTCAAACGTTGGATGGTAGCTATTGGAACATTTGGTTTTTTCTATATTTGTGGAAATGCGTGTTTTATATTGACTCAGCAGTTTGGTACATGTAGCGTATGATTGATATTTATTTCCTCTTAAACCTTGACATGCACAACGTATGAGTTATATTTATTGCACTTTGAAGTTGCGAAATGTTTGATATTGTTTGTTTACATTGTAATATGAAAACAAAACAATCAATATTTTCCACCAAAAAAAAAAAAAAAAAAAAATTCTATTACTGGCACATCTATAAAACGAATTTAATGATACTTAATGTCAATACTCCTGTATATGGATACAGATATGGATATGGATATTTGGTGGTTTTTTCTCTTGGCGACTTGTAGATAAACACCTCTTCATATTATTTAATCACTTTTCTAATTGGATGCTTGATTCTCGATGTGTAAGCAATTTTATATCTTAGCGATTTTGTATCCGAAAACTTTGTGAGTGTTTTTCGACACCACGACAACTTGAAATGTCAAAAATTTCTTATTTTTGTAATTTGATGATGAATTTCTGCATTATGAGCATATTTTTATTTTACTTTGGTTGTTTTTATTCCATCGATTTTTTGCATGATAATTTTTTGAATAGTCTTCGACGCTATATGATCGGTATCACTTCTCCAAAGCCTATTATAAGACCGGCAAATTCTTAATTTCTGTGTTTAGAAACTGCTTTTCCGGTATCTTGACATATTTGTATGTTGGCAATATTTTTGGTTTTAGAGATTTAAGATAAAAACGTCGCTATGTATAGGTCAAGTCGTTAACCGTTCTACTTTACAGCTAAATTACATTATATTCATGATTGGACGCTTCTTTTTCGAGTTATAAATGTATATTATTTTAGCAATTTTGATCATTTTTGCAGCTGGACTATATTTGTCCAAATATTAAAAACTACTTTTTTGCATTTTTGTGTTGACACTTTTCTACTTCTCATTTTAGGTCTTTGTCTTAAAATCCAGCTGCCGGCTTACTCGTGGCTTTCTCTTGGGGTTTTTTTTTCAAGTACAAACTTATATGGTACAGATAAACGGGTAGCAAGGTAAACATTTTATAAGCTAACGTGCCACTAATGTCGAAAATTAACTAAACAACAAACATACAAAACGATTTTAAGTGGACGATAAGCCAGAGCGACAATAGTCTAAAACCTGATTATGTTGATAATCATTTGTGTTATTTCATTTCCAGCCTCTAGTTCATCTACCATCCATCTATTTCAGCCACAGAAAATATCGGCAATACAGATGTCAAACTCTGCAATTTGAAGTTTCATTTCAATAACAAAAGAATTTATTTAACAGCCATAACTTTAATTATGAATCCTTTCATATTCTTGCATCATCATAAGAACATTATTCACCATTCTCTTGGTTGGCTAAACTAATATTGTTCGTTTTTTAACGACAGCAAAAATAACGGGCATGATGTTGCCAACGACTATGATGATTTTGGTGGCTGCGCAATTGTAGAATACTGACGCTGATGATGATGCGGCTACTGATGGCTGTGCAAATTTAAGTACATCTAAGACAACAGGAATTAATTGATATTATTTGCATAATAATCGTTGGTGAATTGAAAGAGGAAGACCGCGCAGCTATTTTTTGCTAATAAGAAAATTAGAATAATTATTTATGAAAATGATAATAGACTATGGTAGATGAAAATTGTAATAAATGATGATTGAGTTTTGGTGAAGAGACCTGCAAGGAATGGAAATATTTAGATGTGAAGAAAGGATTTAAATGTCCTTAAATATGCCTTAAGTTATTAGCGATTTTCTATGATCGATGTGTAATAATACAGTAGAAAGAATAAAAAGAAAGAATCCAATAAGAGGATTCTGAGAACGACAGGTTTTCGTTACTGCTTTTACATTTTGTACTTCGAAAGTAACTTTTATGCAGCAAGCCGTTTACTAAAATACCGACTTGATTTGAGTTCATAACTTACTGTTTCAAAGCAGACATATTCCCCGCGGGTTAACATAACAAAATTTATGTAGACAAAAACATCTTATAAACAAAATATATTAAAACAGGAATAATATTACCGTATTTGCCGGTTTCTTCGATGTATGAACTTTTTTTCTTCTATGAAAAGTGCAAAATCCTAGTAAATCAAAACACATGAAGATTTCTTATCTGTTGCGTTAGGTAATCTACCTGCCTATGTGGTTGTTGGACGTATGATTAATGTTAATTTCTACTAAGGTGAACTTTATGAACTAAAATTGCCTTTGGCGGAAGCGTATGATTAATATTAATAAAATTTATAGTGATATATTCCGAATGAATACAATGTAAAATATATTAACTGAATTATGTTGCGTTGAAAATTTGAGTAACATAAGTAAATTGGCAAAATAAGGAAAGAAATACTGCGACTTTCTTATTTGGTTTATATCAAATAATTTTTATTACTTGTATTAGAACGTCTATATAAACTGACGTGTGTTATGACAAAGCTCATTTAAATGAATTTAATTTAATTTAATTATTGAGATTTTATGTTCACAACATTGTTTAACAAAATATAAGAAACAGTTTTTCATAATCAGCTCTAAATATTTCAGCCCTGTTGAATGGTAAATGCATTGAAGCAAAGTGAGTGTTTCGTTTAATCAACCATTTCTAATAAACTTCTTGTATGTGCCTTAAAGGTCTCTTGGAAACCTAAACTTCATACAAGTTTTATACCAATTCTCGTTTTATTCGTATGAAATGTTGTACACGTTCCACATATTTTCCCCTACAAAACAAGTTGTCAAAATCGTGTATATTTTTTATTTAGAATACTTATCATGGTAATCAGATTTTCTTGGCGATATAAAAAAGTTATAATTCGCTATATTTTTATTACTAAATTCAAACTATAAATATGACTGCTGTTTCCACGCAAGAGCAAAGGTGAACAGACATACCGCTAAATACGTGAAATATTCTGGTTGATAAATCTCGACCGTGAAATATCCATAAAATTAAATTTAAATGACTGTTTTTAGGAAAACTGATGTTTGTCATAGCAATATCAGTGTGAACATAATGCTGCTGAAGACTACTATGCTGTGCAATAAGCAACGCTGCAGCGAAATATGTTGCGTGTTGTGAGAATTGGCGTAAGGAAAAAAAGAGAAACGGGTCATCTCTTTGAATGTATAATAGTAGAATAATATATATATTTTCACAACATGGTCCTCTTTTTGTTCTTAAGGATAATTATGGTCATTTGATCGTGGATAGGAATAATGTACTGTGATCATAGACATATCATATCTGAGTTATATCCTGAAAGCAAATAATAATATTTGCGGACACAAATAGTGTACTGTGATCATGGATAACAGCAAAAGATGGCATAGAATGACAACTATTAGTCAAAGATGAGTAGCAAGTTTTTTTTTTTTTTTGCTTTTGAGTGGCTTAAGATCAGCAGAGCTGCTAGTGTTGGTGGTCTAAATGTAGAGATATTTAAAGCCGTTAGTGGTAGGCTTATAATGAGTATGCTTCAGCTCTTAAACAGAATTTGGAACAATGAATGCATGCCAGGAGGTTGGGTTATAAACGTATAGTGTCTTTCTGATTGGATCCAATTGTTTGTACAAATATTTGTAATATTTGTCAATCGCATATAAGTTCTTATCGAGTGTGGTATATGAGAGGCCAAATTTCCTCTAGCTGATTTAAATAAACCTTTTGGTATTTCATAGATACTGCACCTTATGTGGCCTTTGTTTATTTCTGGTGAATCAATTGTGTATTCCGCTTTAAGTAGAGATCATCCTTGAGTCTACCGAATCATACGTACCAAATATAATGAAATTGCAACAGCAACTATAGCTTTTAAGGGTGAAACAAATCTAGTCCATACATTTGAATGGATCATATCGAAATTATGTTAATCAATTGAATGTTGTGTATTAACTATAATAAGATTCTAATTATAACTGTGACTGCTAGAAACAACTAAATCAAGATTTCGCCTTGGATCAAACAAAATATAAAGATAGATTTTTGTTGAGATTATTAAATCAACAATCCAGCATTTAAGTCTACTGTGTATATGTAGAGGAAGCCGTAAGACATTGTATAAGTAGAGATATTTGAGACTAACGCCATTGCATGAAATATTTATTCGATTTTCGTGTGAGTCATTGTAAAGTAAAAAAGTGAACATCTCTTCATGGTACATGAAAATATCATACATTTTAAATCTTTCATTTGAATATAATATATTTATATAATACTTACTGACCATCAATTGGGAATTGTTGCCAAAGTAATGTGCATGATAAGAATTTAATTATTTCATGTTTCGAGAGAATTAAAGTGCAGAAAGTTTAACCACAATTTCATTTAACATAGTTTGCCAATGAAACAATTTTATTACGAGGACATTGGCAAATACAAATTAAAAACAAATTTGAAATACCAGAAAATCGTAAACGAATAAAAACGTTATGTAATAACATCAAATATTAAAAAAATACATATTCATATAATTGTGCAGGTGTCATTCATAAACACATATAGAAAATTCTACATGTCTCGCTTACATAGCATAAGCATATGCAGAAGCGGATGAAATCTTTCTAGTTTGTACTATCTCACTGTTATAACCCTGTGAATAACTAAAAGCTTTGGCAAAATTTTTCAAGGTGCATTTTCTCTTTTGTGCAACAAAAATGCACAACTTCTTCTATCGCAAAAACACTCCTGTATTCGCTTCTTAAAAATATGGTCCTTTTTAACAGGATTTTGTATTTTTTCCTGAAAATATCTCTTTGCTTCTATAGTAAATCACGATGTAAAAATTTTATGTTTTTTGTTTCAGTGAATATTATTTCAAAAATTAAATTAATGCGTTTAAATATTGAGAACAAATTAATAATTTTCGTATTTTCTTAAGAATTGAGTGAGCTAAATATTTTTTTCTTAACGTGTCTGCATTACTGTGGTTCGTGATATATTGGTATTATTTTGGTATGGTCCCATTCAAGTTGACCGTCCGAACTTCGATTTACTGCTTTTAATTTTCACCATTTTTATTGGAATTTAATTATATTTTGCAGGTATTAATTAATTGTGTCAAAGACAAAGAACATATCGATGGTTTTTATTAGTCCAAATATAAATGTACCGAAAATGCTCTCTGTTATAGCTTCTAATAGTCATAGCATTAATTAGAAATTGATAATATTTACAAATACCATGATCGAGTCAAGGAATCTTCCAAGGAGTTTTTAGAATTTTGAGACATTGTAAGCTGCTGAGTAGCCACAATCTGTATAACGCAAAACAGTTTTTATAAAACTCACATCCCGTTAAAAGATAAGAAGATTGAAGCCAAAAATTTTTTGTGCGAGTGCCTGAAAGGAATATACTGAACTGGATGTATGACTACGACATTAACGTTTTTCTGGGGGTTTCTAATGTTAAAATACGTACAAATGCAGTCTTAATTCAAAGTCGACAGATTCACAACTCCAGCTTAACTGTCGTATGTATGATACGTAGTACTATCGTATTCTTGGATCAGCATCTGACATTGAACAGAGTGAATATAAGGAAAGTTTGACAAATACTTTCCACGGCAGACACACATTCAATATGAATCACCACGACTATTTTTACAATCTTCCTTAATTACGATACAAACGCTAAAGTTTTTCACACAACTATGACCAGATATTGGGCAATTGACGTCACGAAATTATATTATTATTATATATCATATACATTATATATATACAATCCTATCCTAGTGAGTCTGCATAGACGATAGTCAAAAGTTTAAATTTTCTACAAGATTTGACGCAGTGTGAATATCTATTATTATTTTGTAATACCAGAATTAAAGTCGTACTATTAAAATCCAACAAATTCAAATGGTGCAGTAGTGAGTCTATCTAAATCACCACTCGAATTAGTTGGATTTTAGTAGCAGGACATTAGTTCTGGCAGAAAGAAGTATTAACAGGCATTCAAACTGCGTCAAATCCTGAAGAAAATTCTGCAGATATATGTATATTACTACAGTATGCTACCATTTTGTCGACTATAAAGGAATATTCAACAGTCAGATTCTGTAAAAATTGTATGAAGCCGTAGTCGAGGTTTCCATCCCACTCAATGACATGTTGTACTTCAGCCTATTGTGCGGTCGCTTCAACAAACTTTTGTAAGTAACTGCAGTGAATATAATTCGCACTACTTTAAACAGATTTCGCATTTTACTTGCACACGCTTCTATTGACATCAATGGTAGAGAAATGTGAGCAGTTACTAAAGTCTTCTCAAACAATGAGAAGGTTTACAAAAAGTGAGTTTGACTGTGAATGAGAGCAACACAAATTATTTTGTTTCTATGAACTAGGAGTATTCTGATTTGATGACTTCACTGATATCACCACCTCAACTAAATTCATGTTATCATCCAAAAAATTAGGATATGAGTATTGCTTTACAGCTGAAGAGAATAGGGGACCGAATTAACAGAAAATCTCTCCCTCTCTCTCCCTACAAACAAATATCCAACTGCAACCGATAATAATATAATACTGGCTTACGACACAAACCTATAAATGAATATGTGGACTCATCATCATTAATTGGGAGCTTAGCGACTGCGCTGGCTGGACCAAGTTTTGCGGAAGGACCAAGATATTCTATTGAATCAAAACTCTCCGCTCAGAAATAGGAAGAGTGGCGCAATATATGCCAACTAAGACTTGTTAGCCCAGTTTTTGCACAAGTTGATGTGATGTATTGAGCAAGAAACACAAAAAATAGAAGAACTTGGACAGAAGAACATAAAGATGTAATTAAGTATCGATAGTTAATTTAGAGATAAAGGTACAGAAAGTAGTAAAAAAGTGAAAATGGCGCAAATCACATGTTGATTATCAAATTCACACTCCTAATTTGTTTTTGGATTAAGAAACTTAGACTCTCCATGGAAATCAGCATTTTTGAAACGTGTATGTGTACGTATTTTGTTATTCAGTGTGATTATTACTATTAGTTAAAAGTTAAAAATGACTCAGCTCCACTGACTTGTTGGCTCCCATTCCACTCTCAGTTTGGAAAGTAAAATCACTATCTACAAAACCATATTAGATCTAATATGGACATATCCAGTTGTAAGGAACGGCATTGGCTTCTAACATAAAAAAGCTACAGAGAAGACAATCAAGAATACTGCGACAATTTTGTGGTGCGCCATGGTATATTAGGAATGATAGTATGCAAAAACATTTGAACATTCTTTATATTTCGGGGGAAAAAAGAAAACTAAGCAGGTCACTTATATTGAAGTTGTACTCCCACCTAAACTCACTCGCTCGAATCCTTCAACATTTTCCCGGTCATATACGGCTAAGAAGAAAGGACACGCTAGATTTGGTCTGGCGATAAAAACTTCGGTAATACAAAAATAAGACTCGGCAAAGTCAGGATACTTTAGTTTAAGATAGGATTAATATCTAAGTACTTATTGTGAATTTGAAAAGAAAGATTCAATAAAAAGAAAATTAGTTACATTTCTTTCAATCTTTTCAATATGAATATCAATATATATGGGAACCATAGATTTCATTGCGGTATATAAAAACGTCGTTCATTTTAAATTGTCGATTTCCATGCAGTTAATTTGTTTTTCTTTTAATTGATTGAAAATAGAACATCTTTATTTAATTGCCACATAAAAATGTATATTTATCATGTAAATTCGAGCTCTGAATATCGCGGTAGGTTACTTACTTTCATTAAAATTCAAAAATATGGAATTACTTGAAATGTGAATAATTTGTTCACAAAAAATTGAGGCGGTTCACCTGAATTTTTAAGTAAGTATTTCATATTGAAAAATTAAATTTATCATTGAGAACTGAGAGCCTAAAAATGTTTATTTGTATGACTCAGTGTAATCATGACTATTATTTATAATTGTTTGAATTTGTTGACATGTCGAAAAATCATGAGTTTCTGGATCTCTTTGTGATATACGAAAAATTGCTATATTTTAAATCTTCCAATTGAATGTAATTTATTATCTCTTTTAAGCTAACTAACAACTAAACAACGCTATCACATTCTTTGCCATACAGAGAATTTATTTATTTAAATTTTCACTAGAAATTACTTGTCGTCAAAAAACCATAACAACAGATTCTTTTAATACAGTTTACTAAGAAATCCAAGTTATGTCTCTTTTACCAGCAAACAAAAGCTAAAAATATAAATTGAAGTAATTGCAAGTAAAAAAAAATTAAAAAATTACATGAAATATTTAAAGTAATAAATTCAAATTCATATACAATTGTATATACATATGTATATAGGTAGAAACAACTATTTCCACATCTAAAACAAATACAATCGAATGCATGACAACTTACAGTGAACCTTTTACGAAAAATAGAAAAGATGTTCAGTTTTCAAAGTATGTTTGAAAGAAACCATAAAGCAAATTATGTGGAAAGATATGTTCAAGCAATGTCATTGCTTAAATATGTTGCCAAATATATTGTTCCTTTTGAGCCAATATTTTTCAAAAATCTCTTCACTGCTATCTTAACAACATCATCCCACTTCCACAACTGCATTTCTGTGTAGGGCTGGGTAACTGAGTTTAAAAACGGTAGAATGCAATTCTATCGCTACGAATCAAGACAAATTACACAGGTCTACAAATTTGAAAAAAAGCGACGCAGAAACGAAGCATCTTTTTAACTAATCTGCTTGCGAAAGTGATATAAAAATTGAGCTATCACGTCTTGTTCATTTTTTATCGCATGCTGGCATTACTGTAAACAGTCAATACTGACATTACAATTTCACAGTTATTAATTTAACAGAAACCCCACATTCATTCTAAATCTTTACAATAGTAGCGCTTAAGCGTGTTAGAGAGATCGTGTGTTACTGATTCAAGCTAATTTGGTTTTGTGTGTGGTGAATGTTTGGTTGGAAAAAAGAATATGCAATATGAGAACCATTAAAATATGCATATTTACTTTAGTGTGATTTTGCTGTCAGAAACTTGAACAAACCGTGGACACAGACAATATTTTGCAATAGTTGCAGACCTGTTTTATACAAGTGGTCAAATGGCAAGACGATCTATTTCGACTTTTCAATTCCAGCACTTTGAAGAGGGTCAAGTAACCACCAAACCGATTGCTATTTCTGTTTAACAAAAGTTGCTGGATTCAATATGAAAAATCAGAAAGTGTTATTTACGCGAATGGCCCATCGGTTTCTAAACCAATTCAACGTTCACTAAATGATCCACTGCCAGTCATTCTCAGGGCTACAGGCAGGGAGTCCGGAACAACTTTCACCACCAGTGGTAGTAATAGAGGTATGCCAGGAGGTTTTACAAAATATTATTGTTTCCTTTGTCTATAGGATAGTCGCTCTACATGTCATCATTACGTCAGAACATAGTGGCCAAACAGAACTGAGTATTCACCAGGAAAACAAAATATTTGAAATAAATCATTAATTGATCCAAATAACGTTTTTCCAACGGCTCTGGACAAACCATTTAAATATTTGTTAGTGGTTTTTCCTAAAATTTAATATGCTAAAAACAAAGGAGGCATATTTGTTGGCTTTCAGATCAGGAAGCTATTGATGGCAATTTTTCCCAATGTTTATTGGAGAAAGAATATGCAGCCCGGAAATCTTTCAAGTGCATCGTGAACAGTTTTCTTGGAACAATAAGAGAAAAACTACAAACAAATTTTTGTTGAATTATTGGCAAATTATCACGAATTAAGTGCACGAATCTCACTAAAATGCATTTTCTCCATTCGCTTTTAGATTTTTTTCCACAAAACCTAGGGAAGCGTGCTCAGCATGATGCAATGAAAATTTAAAGAAATTATCAACAATTTTGGGACAAAAACATGCTGGGAGACTATTACTGGACTCTAAAACGTGAAACTGAACCAACAAAATACAAACGACATTCAAATAACACCATTCACTTTTCACAATTCATTGCTTTTTAAATAAACTTATTATTTTTTTTTTATAAAAACGAATAAAAACATTTTTTTTTGTATCTTGAAAACCTGATGCGATAGAGAAAACTCACCAGACCACCCTGCGAAAGATATTTGATTGCTCCAGTCAAAAACCTTGTTGGCTACAGTTATTTGCTTAGCAAAGCTCGTAAAAATTGCTGGCATCTACTTTGTCTTGGTATTTAAATTTTGCTATTGTATTTATAATTCGCTTAAATTCATAAAATTAAATTCATAATTCTTTCCAATTTGGAAGAAACTAAAATCAATTTACACTTAATAAAACCATTTATCAATATTTGGTAGCAACAGTTTAACCAAGAACTGCTGTTTTTAAACGCATTATGTTGACTATATTTTGCAATATAAATTTTCTGCAAACAAGCTACGTAGTTTACCTTTAGTGCAGTAATATTAACAGCCTTGGTAATTCCGTTTATGTCCTACTACTTGGGACAACATCGTCTGCTACAAATTAATTTTTAGCATTAATATTTACATCGCCACGATTTACTACAAGTACGTAGAATCTAAAGTACTGTCTTCTCACAGCAAGGATAACAGCATATTTTGCAACAGCATTAATGCTAATTGCATTACAATTAACGCATGTAAACTGCATAGCTCAACAAAGGCCTGAGAATGTTGCACAAACTTATGTGCTTTGCATTCAAATGCAAATGAAGCAACCAAAGGAATACCTAAGCAAAATAAACTCGAGCACAGCAAGGCATTAATGAATCACTGCAGAAGCGTTAAGTTTAAACAAAGGCATGTCCTAAGATGGCAAATTTTGCATAATAAGGAAATTTAAGAGGTTTAGTCTAACAAAATAACCTTGAAGGCGTCAAGTAGGAAAACAGCACTCTTGCATCCCTTTGTCCACAGCAGCTGCCAACAGTCTGACAGAGTTGACAACTTTTTCGTGCCAATTTGAACGAAATGTTTAGAAAACCCCACTTCCTTCGTAGTTAAAAACGTATTTGCCACAGCGTGTCACTTTTGTGTGCGAGGCAAGGTTAACAGACTTCAGTAGCCACTAGATCATTGTCCTTTATAAAGTCTTCTGACATTGCTTTTTGCCTTTGATGCGATATTTTGGCGTTCATGCAGTTTCTTCACAGACCACAAAAAATAAGACAAATTTCAAAAGAGAATTCCAAATGAAAATTTAATTCGTGCATTTTTTAGAATGTGGGAAAACGTGATGTCATGGCTGGAAGTAGAAAAGAACTTTATGTAGAAGGAATATGAAAATCAACAGAAGACTTGAGCGGAACACACATCGGCTTACACGGACAGTATCCTGGGTTGTGAACTCATAATTCCTGGGTAGCCAGGTTTTATAACAATTCGTTAACTTACAGGAAGGGCACTGAGACGAAAAAAAAAATAGTTTCCAGTAATCATGTCAACGCTACGCACAGTTTTGGTTATGATTCCGCCAACCGAAAAGAAATTGGATTTAATTTTGATTTGAATTTGAACGAAATTACAAATAATTTTGAAATTAATTCATATAAAGGATTCTGATTATAATCCAATTTGAGCTTGATTTAAAAATGTTCAGAAAGACAAATAACACATTTATGTAGCTGAGAGCATTTCTGAGTAGCGGGTTTATAAATTTCATTAAGTAATTCAATTATTCAATTTGGATTCAGGCTTTTCATCCATTGGAAAGCAAAAATTACATCAGGTTTCATTTCCAGCTCAGTTTTAGGAACGAGACTATTTAAAACTACAATATAATTTCCTTTCAATCCTCGACCCAAAACATTTATTTCGTTAAATTTTGGTGAACTGAACCAATATGTGTTTCTATTTTAATTTTAAATACGAAATGAATTGAAGCTTGAGGCTAAAAATTTACTTCGAAGGTGAATCAGAATGAAGCTTCTAGATCACTTTAGAATGCAATTATAGACGAGCACTAAAACGAAAAGGATCTTTCACGCTTACATATACTAGAAGCAAACATTTCTCTGGCTCAAATATCGAGTAGTACCAAAATATGGTAAAATTATGAAACATCACCAGTTGAATATTTATAATTGGTTCAAAAAATATTATACTAGACTCATCAGTTTCAGCTTCCCTTCAGTTGTCAAACTTTGTTCAGGAGATTCGCGTTAAGGTGGTTTTAATTTGTAGAGAGCTGATTTTGCGAAATTGTGCTTTCGCTGAGGAAGCACACGTAGAATTTTGAGCAACAATCATATATCCACATATGCGTGATCACTGGTGTATATGATATGAGTTAAGGAAAAAGGAATTCCCTTGCATTCCATCAATAGGATATGGTAGAGCTTCCCAAATATAACGAGCTCTCACTCATTATTAGACTCGTTGAAAGAGACCTACTGCTTAGATTTGTAGATTGCTTAAACCCCAATCGCAACAATTTTGAAACACTGAGCATGATCTTGTTTAAGAAAACAGTATCTACTTATTTTTATTTAATAATAAAACTTTCTCTTTCGTATAGAATTCCCTTTTTTATAAGTCTGAACTATCAGCAATCATGCAATATTTTTTTAGTAGTAACTTTCTAGCGGGCAAATGGCGCAAAATGTACACCTGTTGTGAATTTTGGGACACCCTTCATATTGTTCTATTTAAAAATTAAACTTTTAAATTACTTAGATTCCTCTTTGTTTCGCTTAATAGGAATGCAACGAGAGAAAACTACTTTTCAGATAAGATTTTTTGATAACGCAATTAAAATGCGATAGGTGGCGTTTGCAGTAAATACGATGTGACGTATAAGCAACAACGAAATCAGGCATCAGTTTCTACTGCTGTTGTAGGATTTCATTGTGCAGGCTATACATAGAATGCAATGGTAATTTATATAAATATGAACTTAAATCGAATAGCTAGGATCTTCTATGTGGCAGCTACACTTTTGCAAATTTGCAGTCAAATCTGGCAAGTCAGTTAGAGGGGACAGAAATAAAGTCCCCTTTGAGCCATATTATCCAAAGTGTGCTGGTTTGAGATTAATTCCGATAGATTTTTATCCATGGATTTTCATCACACTTTAAGGCTGATTTATTTTTCAATTATATTGTTTTCACAAGACAATTGTTGAAATTATGAAGTATAAAATTAGGTAGGATGTCATTGATTTCTTTAGTACTTTAAAATTCCTATGTAGTATGCCAAAGTACTAAAAATTTAAGCATATTTAACATCACTGGTATTATTGACCAGCTTTATATTAGTTAAGTAGTAGTAGTAGTTAAATAATAGTTAAGTTTGTGTTCAAAATACAAAATATTGAACACTCTATATATTTTGAACATAATCAATTTTCACCTTTTAGCACATGTATATAGCTGTAAGGGAATTATTTGATAATTCAGTTAGTTTTTTACAAACATTCGCGATATTTGCCAAATATCCATAGGAACAGCCACTAATGCAATTTGTTTCTTGGTTTTTTTTTTGCACACCTACGGAAATGTACACAATTTTTGCATACGAAAGGGTTTATCCTTTTTTCCTAGAATATACGCGGCAAATACTGCTATTATTCTTTCACCTTGTGAAAAAATTAATGGAACTCCGATCTGCTTAACTCTGGCAAATCGGTTTCCCTTGAAACATACAATTCTAACTTGTTCTATACAAATATAACTTCCCAAGGCAATGGCTTGTTATATTTCCATCAAAAACCCACATCCGGTTACTTATTTTCGTTCTCGTTTTATCCCTGATTTTTGCATGCTTTATACGCAGAGATGTTTTGGATTCATTTTATATTCATGTTCTATGCATACCAGACTACACTAACGGCTGCATACAAATGATTTTTAAACATTCTACAATTGTTACAGTATTTACTGTTCCCCAGCACTGCTTGTATTGCTGGAGGGGAGATGTTTCCACAATAAACTAGAATAAAACAGTGTTAATTTTTTGCTGAAATATTTATTTTGTAATAAATTGTGAATATTGAACGAAAGGGTAGAACATGTGGAATGGAAGAATGTAGAGAAAGTAGGGGAAACAATAAAAACGTTTTTTCTCTTCAGTACTAGAAAATTAAAAAGTTATCGGAAATAGCGTTGACACCAATATCAGGTAAAATCAATTATAGTAAAATTTTTATCTAGTTTTTAATTTAATTACTGATTATATCTATGAAAGTAGTTAGCAGACAGTTTGCCTGAAAATGTTGGAGGTATTTTAGTATGTCATAAATACGTGAAAAAAATAAAAATTTACGAGAATAGATAAAAGAAGATTTATATTTATTTTGTGTTTTGCGAAAGTCGCCTTTTTTCTGTCATGTTACCCTTATGTTCATTTTACACCATATTTATAATATTTATCACAAAATTTACTATTTCAGTTCAAAAGGCATTCAATAAATTGCAATGTCATTAAGCAGCACACAGTATGCTTAAACATTCTTAGAAAGATGAACCAGGAATCGATTGAATTGATAAGTACCCTTACACATTCTTCCAAGAATGCACTAGGATTTGATTTAATTGACTTAATTGATAAAACACAAAATATTTGTTACTCATTAAAATGCTACATTTATGCAAAAGAATAGTGGAATTATCAAAACTTTTTCAAACGTATTTTCTGAAAATAACTCCGGTTCTCTCCCGTGATTACTCTATGAGGGCTTTCTTCGATAGAAAACGGGTAATGCAGAGTAATAATTTGAGTTTTGGAGTCATATCAAGTGAATAAAATGGTTATTCTATGGTATTTGTTGAGTTTTCGGCTATAATGATAGCATTGTGAGGTGGTGCGTTATTGTGATGAAAAATCATTATTTTTTTCCACAAAATTTGACTTTTTTTCGCAGTACTTGCTCTCTCGGAAGACACACAACGCCCAGATAGTATTCTCGGTTCACCATTTAGCTTCATAACAGGAATTCCAAATACACAGTACCGCGATATTCAAAGAAAACAGTCAACATTACGTTGACTTTTAATAGACTTTGACGTAGTTGATTCGGTTTCAGTTCAGCTAGAAGGCGCCATACCAAAGTTGACTAGTTTGTGTGTCCCACCCAGAAAATATCCCCAGTTATAACTCCTTATATAAAATTAGTTCAGTATTGACTCATTCTAGCGTGTCTTCAGGGATCGTTATGCGATTACATTTGTAAAGAAGATTTAAGCCTTTCGGAACGAGATGGGCGACGAAGCGTTTCCCACAGTTGCGTCTCCAAACTTCAATACAAAGGCCATTTTCAGTCACGATTTCCTACACTATCGATGGTATCTTCCATTGAAAACGTTGACGATCGGCCAGTGCAAGGCAAATTTTTCATCACATCTCGACCGATTTTCAATGATTCGGTACGCGAAATTCGAAATTGTTTCAATCTGGCTCTTTAAGTAAATTTGTAATATGTTGAAAACAACTACTAAGAGGATCTCTTTTGGAGCAAAATTTTGGTTATTTTCGAGACTGCAATCTCTTCTCTCGAGATAATGATTTATTTGTATTTTAGCGATATTTTATTATTTTTTATTTATTATTTTATTATTATTTTATGTTTTATTTTTATTATTTATTTTTTTATTATTATTTTATTATTTTAGAAATTTGGAAACTCGTTAAATCCAATTAGCTGAAGGCATACTTTTAGAGTGCAAATTAAGTTATTACAGCAATTGGATACTCCGTTCTCGACATGCGGACAAAACCGCATTCCCTGTTTTGAAATATGATCATATTTGGATTTTAGCGATTTTTTTTTTTTTTTTTTGCTTTATTACACCGTAATCGAACAAATTTGTTAGGGTTGTAGAATCATTGCACATTTATGCAGGTATAGATTGGTAAAGTTAAATTTAAAGAGCGTTACTTTTGCAATTTGATGTGTTTATGTTATGGAAAATCCTATCAGCTTTCCTAAAACCCCCTTTATGGTGTTTTTATCTATATTTATTTATCATTGTTCGGCCGCATAGTTTGTGGTGGCTTAAAGGTATTTAAATAAGTTTTTAGAAGAGAGAAAACATTGGCTTGATTTACAAATAAAACGTTTATGGAAATCTGTGCTATACAAATAACAGTGAAAGCAAGATTTGTTTACAAAAACACCCGAGATAATACTTCAGATAGTAAAAGAAATACATTTTTGTGAAAGGAGTTTGATGTAGTAACAACACTAGCTATTTCAATGCAGGTTTTGTAATCAGAGTAGGATTCATAAGCAGTATATAAGCTAAAGATATCACCTCGCAGCTGTGAGTAGTTGACTGTTGTTCTAGTATGCAAACAGTCAACAATATATTTGCAACGTGTAACAACTGTTACGGAAAGATATAGATGAAATCCGAAAATTCTACGAAAACTGAAAGATTAAAAATGTTGTAAATGCTATGCATATGATTGGATTTGGATCATATTAGTGCAGGTCTGGAATGGCTAAATCCGGAAATGACCTGATGCTTATATTGTGATGCACCCAACAGATACCTAGGATACTTAAGTTAGATACGTAGGATACTTAAAGTTAGGATTGAGCTGGTGTAGATTACCTTACGACATCTTCAACGTAATTATGGACGTGATAATGGAAAAACCCGTAGTGAACATGATTTTTACCAGAAGCTTTCACATTGATGCTATTAGCATCATAGATTAGAAACTGGAAAATACTCCCATGGGTTAAAATGAGTTCAACAAAAAAAAAAAAAAATATTTGAATGTCAAAAAGAACAAAAACGATCGCGGTTATTGTCCACGAAGTCAGCCGGAGATTCGGCTGACTCACGATGTGATAACACAATGCAATTTCTAGCCAATAGAATTTGGTTTATCCAGGAATTGGAGTCGACTCTTTTGACAACAAGCTAGGCAAGAACATATGAGCTAGAGGTTCGATACACAGATCGGGCAAAAACATAATACCCCGACCTTCCTGATCCCCTTGGATGAACTTATCAGTGAGAGCTGCTACAAAAACTTATTTTAATACCATACTTCACAAATTTGGTTTCTTTTATTATAACTGAGAACAGAAGACATTTTTACATACCTGTGGAAACATTTCCTGTTTGGTTGCAGAAATAGTATTGGTTCCTTGTGTAAATTTTTATAAATCACATATGAACTTACACTTCTTTGATTGATGGCTTTATATATACTTTTCTGCTAGCTTACTTACAATTTTCCGTTGTCCGGCTGTGAATACAATTAACGCCCTGTCTTATTGCAGGTATTATTTTCCTATGTGCGCTTTTGCTCTTTTATTCAAAAGTTTATCACATGCTTTCTTTGTTAATTATTAAGTGCTTTAACTATGTTTATTTTAATGGTTTGCCCCAGTTGCTTGTTCATGCAATCCTTTTGCTTGATGGGAGTGAAACTCCGCCCCCATTCAACTGTTAACATAATACCAATTGCAGATAAATAAATATTTGCCAGAAATTACCGCCAAGTACTAACAATTCGATGACTTCAGCCTGACAACCGCCAACACCACAACCGCGTACGCCAGGAATATAAGCGGTGGCTGACATCAAAACTGTAACGAACGTGGCAAAGTTAAAAATAATATAATTTTGTGAGATTTTATGAAAATGTTAAAATTTATTGCCAAAAGAGAGAAAAGTTTTAAATCCTTATTTCACGCATTGATCTGTAACTTTTTCTTCACTTAGTTTTAATACATTGTTGACATAATCCACGTGCTGTGGCGAAGCGGTGTAGCAAAATTTTTCCTTGATGCTATCGATGAATGTGATGAAGACATTTGCGTGTTTTTGCTAACGAAGCGTTTAATTGAAAATCAAAATCATTTGTGTGAGAGAAGAGGAGTAATAAACATTGCTGAAAATTTTTTAAAGAATTGTTACAAATTTAAAAGATTGTAGCGAACAATGTGGGCATAGCTTTAATTTAAAATATTTTCTGCTTGTCAATATCAGTGAATTGTCTTTTATTTTGGCAAGGAAATAAATATTTTTTAATATTTAATATTATGCGCATGCATGTATATATATTTAATATGTTTTAAATTTGTTTATGTTTTTAAATGGGTTTAAGTGTTTTGCATTCTCCATCATGACCTAACTTAAAACAAAAATTATACTTGTAAATATTTTGAAAAATTCAACAACACATTTTTCCAAACGCATTTTACTAACAGTTTGATAACTATCGAAAACGCGTCCAATAGAGATTTTAAGTTTCAAAACCGCTCTAGAAAGGCAAGAATACACAAAATTACTAATTCCTTATATTGATCAAGGAAAACATTTGCCAATTCGACTGCTTCGAATAGAATTCCTACTTATTCGTTTGCTTAGTAGAAATTCGTTTAATCTTAAATATTTACTTCACTAGAATTTCATTCAAAATTCCCATATATATGTATGTATATATATAGATATAAATATATATATATATGTATATATATGTACATATATTTGGCTGGATGTAAAATACTATTGTTTAAGTTTTTTTTAAGATATTTATACACGAGCACGAATAATCTGACTTAACAAAATGCCCTTCATTCGTTTAAATGTTAATTTTGTTCTCCACAAGAATTTCCTTAAAAATTTTTATATATTATATACTGAAATTTACTGAATTTAAAATACTTTTGTTATAGTTTCAAAGTGCTTGTGAATAAACCGTAAGTTTATGCCCATTGTTTGAACACAATTTTAAACATTAAAACGTACTCTAACTTTAAGTATCCCAACAGAATCCCCTCATTCGTTTACTTTGCAGAAATGCGCTTAAACATTAATTTTCATTCCGTAAGAATTCCTTTAAAAATCCTATATGTACATTCGAAATTAACTGGATTTAAAATAATATTGTATTGTTACACTTTCAAATTTCAAACAGAACAGAACAGTAGATATAACAAAAACCATAACCACAATTACCGACATTGCCAAACCCAATGTGAAAATGGGCATCGTCATATTATACACACACATGCGAGAGTGTAAGAGCAAAACAGGATACCATGTCGAATACCACAGCATCATTACAATGCTGTTAAACAAATATAAATGCAGTCGTATGAAATGCCAGCCAGCTCTCTCTCTGTTGATGCGTTG
>JAHXMU010023381.1:42781-59445 GCA_019455685.1 Philornis downsi | reverse complement strand
AATTATTAATAAGAAAACTTTAATTGAGTACATATACACAGACACATGACTAAAAAAATGTCACTCATTTACTGATGACGGAAATTTCGCAACTAAACTGAATGATGAAAATGTTACAAGTTTCTTTTTCTTGCTCATAGATTAAATATAATTCAACTCTTTGAAAATGATATTGACAAAATTCTTGATTTATCTTTTGTTTCAACTGATTTAAGAACGTCTTGTAATCCAATATCGAGTAGCAGTTGTTATAAATTTTTTTGGAATTTTACATCTTTGATAATGCGGCACCACTTTCCGTCAAATCATATAATTTTATAAAAGGGAATTACGTTGCAATTAATAAGTATTTATCTACTGTGGGTTTGTCAATAAACTCAGTAATATACGAGAGCGGTCCCAAAACTGGCTGGGCTAACAAAGAAGGCACAAAAAAGCAGTGAAAATTGTTTTATATTTCCTTTATCTCCTTTAGCTCGAGACACTTTTTCCAGCGATATTTAATAGCTTTTATAGCCTGTTTATACTAAGAACTGTTACACTCCTTAAAATAACCTTCAACCGCAGATTCCACTTTTTCATCTTTTACCAACGAGCCATTTTTCAAGTTTCCAAATAGAAAATAGTCCAAGGAAGCTAAATCTGGCGAATAAAGTGCGTGATGCAGCAATTTAATTCCTTAATTTTGGTCATCGCAATAGTGGATGTTTGAACTGAAGCGTTTTGTTGATGAAACAACACTTTCCTTTCCGCCAAATGCTGCCTTTTTCTATAATTTCATCACCTAAACGCAATAAACACAATAAATTAGCATAATATTCGCTGTTGATAGTTTTACCTTTCTGAATATAATCAGTAAAAATAATTTCATGCACATTCCAAAAAACAGACGCCATGACCTTTATTACAGATGAAACTGTCCTCACCTTCTTTGGGCACGATTATCTCAGTACAGCCTACTGCTTTAACTGTTCTCTCAGGTGTAAAGTGGTAGACCCACGTTTCATCCATGGTTACAAATCGATGCAAATATCCAGCTCTATTGCTTTAAAACATAAAATACTCTACTAAAACATTTTCAAGACGCTGTTTTTGCTTTATTGAAAGCAAGCACGGCACCCATCCTACGCACAGCTCTCTCATCTTCAAATCTTCGTTCAATATACGATGTATAACACTTTTTGAATTGTCTATCATTTCAACTAGCTGACGCATCTTCAGCCAACGAGCATTCATACCATTTTGTGGATTCTTTTAGCCGTCTCCGGCGTGGGCACCACAATACGTCGACTACTACGGTGTTCGCCTTGGCAGCTCGTACGGCCTCGTTTAAACTCTGCTATCCAATATTTTACGGTCGTAAACGAAGGAGCAGCCTCCCCCATAGTAAAATCTAGCTTGGCTTTAATATTGGTTGGACTGAGATCTTTCAAACGGAAATATTTAATTACGTAACGGTAACTAATTTTTCCCATGTTTACAAATTCACCGAGATCGTTTATTTTGGATGGCTCAAATAAAAATACTAAACAACGTGGCGCCTTGAAACTTAAAATATATGTTTAATAAGGTTGCCATTTTTAACCAAAATATTTTTTTCCCCAAAATACTGGCACTACTTATACGACAGGTCGGCTAGTTTTAGGACCACCGTCGTATAGATTCAAATTTAATATTTGAATATATTTCCGATAAAATTAATTATGCTATTTTGGCTATGATTCCTCCCACAAAATCTTCATTGGAACATAAAACACCTTGGTTCAATAAAGGGTTAATTAATTTACAAAAACATGAAAAATAAAGCTAATAAAAAAAATATAGTAGAACTAAAGAGGAAGTTGATTTAAAAAATATTTTCAAAAAATTTTTCGCCAGTTTGACTTTTCGCATAATATCTTATACAGGGTTATCCTTTTAGTGTTTTCAAAACCACCGGTCTGGCAAGGCTGTCGGCTATTAAATACCTGTCATCTGAAGTGTTACTTATTTTAGCGAAAGGTTTGCCATTTACGAACATGGATCGTTTAATAACCGAAGAACGTGTAAAAATAATTAAAACTTACTGCAAAAGTAGTGATTCAAACGTGGGCACTTTTCGTGCTGTATGGGGTGATTATGGTCGTCATAATTGATCTACTGTCCAAGGAATTGACAAGATTGTAAAGAAATTTGAAGAGACTGAAAGCGTTACAGATGTGATCAGGCCTATGCACTATCGCAAAGTACGCACTGCCAAAAATAACGTTTCTGTTAGTGAAATTTGCCTATTCCACGGCGTTCTGAAAATATCAATTCTGTTAGTCATATTCCGAATTTGTAGATTTCATGCTGCTCCCAGCAACTGGGTCTATCCTACGGCTCATTATGGCTTATTTTGAATTTGGATTTGCACCTCCATCCATATGGAGTCCAACTCACGCAACGGTTAAAGCCGGCTGACCATTCACAATGCCGTAGGTATGCTGATTGTGTACTACAGTAACAGGCTTTCAATGGTGATTTTTCGAAAAAAAATTTCTTCAGCGATGAAGCTCATTTCTCACTCGGATCAACAAGGAAAATTGTCGCATATGGGGCTCATTGAACCCAGAATTGATTGCGGAAAAGGCATTGAATCTGGAAAAAGTGGCTATTTGGTGCTCATTATGGTCTGGTGGTGTCATTGGGACGTATTTTTCCAAAAATGGCAGTGAAGGAATTATTACCGTCAATTCAGATCGCTATGGCCGTATGATAATCTTGGCCAGCAATTGAATCTTATAAACTGAGCGATATGTCGTTTCAGCAACACGGCCGATTTAGATGGCCGATGGCTTTGTTGCATGAGAAATTTCCAGAAAGTGAAATTTCACGTTTTGACGACATCATTTGGCCACCAAGATCATATGATTTAACGCCGTTAGACTTTTTCAGTGGGTCTACGTCATAGTCCTCATTTGGTTTCATTAAGCATTTGAAAACCAACAAGTTAGCGCCGAGATACCGCTCGAAATGTGCGGAAATATGGTCGAAAACTACCTTAAAAGGATCCATTACTGCACTCAATCCAGAGGCAGTCATCTAAATTACATTGTATTTCATACATAATAGAGGAAGGTCAAACCACTATAATATAAAAGTTTAATCGAAATCATAGCTTTATGTGTGTTTTATTCAACTTTACGTTTGATACCGAAAAATGAATAACTCGTTATATCATATTATATAAGATTCTTTACCTCACGTCCTTTTCGAAATTATATTTGAACGATTTCAAATCATTACAAATTAATTCTTTGGAGGAATTGCCTTAATTAAGAGATATGTTTGGTGTTACGATCTTATTTGTCAGATTCTTTACCTCACGTCCTTTTCGAAATTATATTTGAACGATTTCAAATCATTACAAATTAATTCTTTGGGGGAATTGCCTCAATTAAGGGATATGTTTGATGTTAAGATCTTATTTTCCACGGGATTTCTAGCAACTAGAATTTTATTTGCTTTGTCTGGAACAGTTTTTTTTTGTCTTTTTAGCGCAGCAAATTTCAATCAATCAATTGAATTCAGTCCCTACTTTGATGAAATTCTTCGTATCTCAAAATTGGCAGAAATTCGAAATTGAAATGGGCAGACAAAAAAAAATACAAAAATATAAATAAAAGTCACGCGATTTCCTTTTTTTATATTCTTTGTCTCGCAAAACTGGGTAGATATGCAGCACTGAGATAATCGTCACAGGCGAACATTTTTCGTGTGGTTTTTATTCGAAAATTTGTTCTTCTTTTAAGGATAGATAAGGATACGATATGGAAAAACGGTGCAGATATGTGTGACTGTAGTAGGCGCCGCAATCGAAATGAATTTTTGTTTGATCGAAAATTGTTTTAAACAAATTAGTTCTTTTATTTTTAAATAAGTTGATATTTAAATGTTATTGTTATTCAAAGGCAAAAATTGGTCTGAATTAATAAGTTAACACGAAAAACTACGTTGCGTTTACAGGTTTATAAATAAATGTGGTTGAGTTGCTACAAAAATGAGCTATTTTTTATATTCATATTGTATGTTTTATTATTTTCTTCGGCATTTTCACGGTATTGGGCGACCAAAACTCCGTTGGAGGGACCAGGCTTTTGAAATACTGTCGAAGCTTGGTGTGACGAATTGAAGGAGAAGCGCAAAAGATCGAAGCGCTTGAAATTATTTTCTATTTTTTATTATTTTCCAGTCGCCACCTAAGGAGAAGATTGTATGTTTGGATCACATTTCATTTTGAACAGAACAGGTTGAACGCCCACAGATTGGTTATGAACTGGCGGTTTTAAAAAATAATTGGTTAAATTTTTAGGCGATTTTTCTTATTTACCTTAAATGAAAACTTCAATGGATAATAAGCAGAGTAATTTTGATTTTTTTCAAATTTTCCACATATTTTTGTTTAGAGTCACTCCCTGATGACAATTGGCGGTATCAATCAAAATTTTGGAATTTCAAAAATAAAAACATCATTAAGCAACACTATGGATTTTCTTACTTTCTGTGTGTGAGCTAAAGTATAACAATCGTAAGTAATAAAAAAATACCAAAAAATTTAAAAGTTTTCTTATAAAAAGCTTCTAAATGATATTTGTTTTGTGTGCTTATTTCTAAACAATTAGAATGAAATTGACTTCCTGCAAAGAAATGCTTTTTCTACTATCGATGTACACTGTGACGTCATCGGGCATAGCATTTGCCAGATGTGTTACAAAAAGACGACAACATAGTCGTTTAATAGCCGATATTTGAGATTTCTCAATTGGTTCCAAGACAACAACAGCGATGCCTAGCCTGACAAGCAACTAACGCATTGCTCCAAAAGTCAATTACAAGTGGATTAGCAGTATCAACGCATCGGCGGCAAAGTAAAGAACAAAAATCACTTCAAATTCGTTTTCACTTTTTTATTTTTTCTCTCCCAAATGCAGAAATTAGCAACGACAACAACGGCAGCAGCAGCACCAATCGAAATGACAAAACATCAATAAAATGTCAGACAAAACCACAAAAGAAAAATCCGAGATAAAAATACTTGAAAACCTCAGTAGTCGCAACAATCCCCACAATCCCCACACGCACAAGAATATGTTGAAGAGCTTCAAGAAGCCCCAAAACCAAACAAAACAAAAAAAAATGTTAAATAAAACAAAAACAAAGCAACGAAATCTACAACAAAAATAGCAACAAAATGAAAACAATAACAATATCAAAGAGCAACAATCACAACAAACCCCCAGCAGAAAAGAGAGCGAGCCGAAGTTTTGAAAATAATGAAGAAAAAAAAATAGCAACAGAAATCAGCCAACAAATCGTTTAAGTAACAGCGTGAAGATACTCTCAACTTAACACTTTGCAATGTTGTTGCTGTTGTTGCTGCTGTTGCTGGCGGCGGCGGTGGCTGGCTGGCTGGCTGGCAGGCGTTTTTTTTTCTTTGGTGATTTTATTTTTATTTTTAACACATTTGAATTCATCGCATCCACGAGATGCTATCGGCAGCAGAATTCGGTCGAGGCAGCACCACTGGCGGCTCCAGCCGTGGCAGCGTCAAGCCACATGGAACAGAAGAAAAATCAGACGATAACGAGATATCGAGACCAAGACGAGTGGCGGCAACTCACTCCCAAAAGAGCACAGTGGTGTTCTTTAACTCATTGCCATGTAATGTGGCAATCATGTAAATGAGAATTTAATTAATTAAATAATCAAACTGATTAATCGCAGAAACAAATACAAGAGCAAGCAGAAATAAATGGTTGGGGGATTTGCTATTATGTAAGCGAAATTAAAAATCATCATATCTTAAGAGCTGATAGCACTGTTTGGAAGCAAACTTTATGAAACACATGGCTTTTGTGCTCCACTTTTTAAACATTTGCAACACAATTCAAGCTTAAAGAATACGAATTTGATGTTAAGAAGGTTTGATAGTTTGAAGCTTTCTGTTCGTTCGCCCATTGAGACCCAAATTCAAAATTCGGTTCATTTCTAAAGTATTGCTCGTATAGAATGGAAATACTTTTCCAAAGTTCCTTTAGATTGCGAGATATCATGGTAAAATCCACAAGTGAGCCATTTCGACAGAACATCTGCGGCCACAAGGAAAAAAAAACTTAATTAGAGTTACGAAAAAGTCGAATTTCATTACTCAGATTGGCGACTGCAGCAAGCATTCCTATTTATTATACGCCTCACATTGATGGTAACCCCAACCGCTTCAGTCTTCTGCGCTTCTTCTCCAAATCGCAACATCATATTTTATCGGCATATCAAGAACTTTGTTCTTCCAACGGAGTTTTGATCGCACTCTCCTGTGTCGCCCTCCGATTTCACTATTAAAGACTTTTTGTGCTGGAGCGTTTGGAACCATCTGTACAACATGGCTCAGTCAATGCAATAGGTAGCATATTTTGAAACACTTATCCACGCCGATGTCCGTATATAGCTTATATAGATCATGACTCATCTTACGCCGATACTTTCCGTTAACAATGATGGACTCATATATTTTCCAGAGTATTTTTCTCCTGAAAACTCCCGCAGTCTGTGTTCTGCGTCATACAGCAAAGTAGTGTCTGGTACAGTTGGAAAGTATTTTGTTCTTTTCTTAGTCTCTAAACCGACATCACTAGTTTTATTCACGGCCAAGCCGAGGTTGATGGACTCAATTCCACTTCAAAGTTATTGTTGTAGACTTTCACACAGCGCCCCCAAAGTAGTAGACTCTTACTTAGTTTTGCCCTTCCCACTTGCTGACCTCTTGTCAAAGTTTAGGGAGACTGCAGTAACATCTCACAGCGCACGCAAGTAACAAATCACATTTATTGAAGATGGTGTCAGTCATTTTTGCTGCTTTCCGTATGATCATCTGCAAAAGAATATTGAAGAGGTCACCCTGTCGCCTCGTCTAAACCCTCGTTTCGTGTAAAATGCCCCGCTGGCAGGCCACCAGCACCCACAGATTTGTGGTTCGTAAGACGTGATACTGCTATTCCGATCGCGAATAAATGCAAATACTTTTTTCATAATTGCAATAGTTTCTACTTATCGTAAACTAGATTCCGTTGCCTTTCCTTACCCGAAGGCTTCCTTCTCGATAGCATTTACTTTTCATCTTTTAGTATAATTTCCGAACTTCACCTCTATTCCTGTATCTTTCTATAACTTCGCTCTTCTCCTCTCCTTATGGAATTATTTCACAGCACATGTTACGGCTGTCTACAGCGTTGCCATATATGTATCATTATTTTCTTTTCTTTCTTTTTTTGCGGCAATTGGCAACCATTACACAATATGTTGCCACTATGTGTCAGGAATATCAAGGTTAATTGGCGTTTTGTCATGGTAATTGGGAGAATTTATTGAAAATGGCTGGAATTATCGCGGAATTGCGCACCTTAGTGATGTAAAGATGGATTCGTGCATGATTAGAGGACGGTCTCAAAACTAGCCAACCTGACGTATAGATGGTGCCAGTAGTTTGGGAAAAAAACTTATTTTGGTTAAAAGTGGGAACTTTATGAAACATATGTGTTAAGGTTCAAGTAACCACGTTGGTTAGTATTTTTATTTGAGCCATCAAAAGTAAACTATCTATGCGAATTTATAAACATGGAAAAAATTGATTACCGTTATGTAATTCAATATTTCCGTTTGTAAGATCTCAGTCTAACCAAAATGAAAGCCGAGCTAGATTCTACTCTGGGAGAGTCTGCTCATCTGTTTATGATTGTAAACTATTGGGTAGCAGAGTTTAAACGAGGCCGTACGAGTTGCCACAAAATGGAATTGGATGATCGTTGGCTGAAGGTGCATGATTTAGCTGTGATAGTGATAGGCATTTTAAAAAATGCTATACATCGTATAACGTCTGAAGAAAGCTGTGCCCAAGATGGGTGCCGCACTTGCTTTCAATAAAGCAAAAACAGCATCGTGAAGATAATTCAGTAGAGTGTTTGGCGTTGTATCACCACGATAAAGCCAAATTTTCACCAATTTCAATTTCAACAGTTCTTTGAAATTTATAGCTTGGCACAGGTTTCCTGTCGTATTAAAAAATTTGGTTATTTTTTTTTTATTCTTTTTTTTATAGCTTGGCACAGGTTTCCTGTCGTAGTAAAAAATTAAGTTATTTTTATAATTGGATTCTCCGTTTCAGAGATGTGGGCATTTATGTTTTGCCGATTTTTTGGTTTTATTCAATCCATTTTGGAATACCTCAAAAATTAGATTATTTTCATTACTGGGCGCTACATTTTCATTTCTGAGAATCCGTTACTTATGGGGTACAAAGAGTTTAATGAAAAATATCAGAGTTGTTATTTACAAACTTGCTATTCTAACCCTTGTAAAAATTTTACCATTTTCTGCCTTTTCACATATTTTTCATAGGTTTTTTATGAGTAACTCATGAGTCGTATTAATGATTAGGAGCTGGCACTAACTTCTCATGAATAATGATTAGGCGGCTTCTTGCATTTATCAATGCTGTGGCTCATAAAGAATCATACGTTGCTCATTAGTTTTGAGTGTCGGGGCTGGCTCACTTTTCACCTATGTGACTCTTGAGCAAGGACCTTTACCCATTACTCATGAGCTGTGAGTTATCCGCTGTACTTAAGAGCAGTTTACGGTAATCAAGAACTTTGCTCGCGATGTACTATTCCATTATATAACAAGAAGCCAAAAAGCTAACAAAGAGATTTACAAAAATAGTATACAGGGTGGCGCAATAATGATGCTACAATAAGAAATTCAAATAACTTTTTTCTTTAATGTATTTTATTTATTTATTTATCGTATAGAAAATTTAATTATATTTTATATTCATAACTATTTTTTTACCAATTTACTTTATATAACTAATATAATTTTATTTTATATAACTATATATATTATATAACTATATATATATGTGTGCAGTTGTTCCATCTTGCTGAAACCAAATGCTGTTGAAGCGGATACGTCTTCGGCTCACTTCTGGGTTAAAAAAACTCCTTCAACATCTTTAAATAACGGTGCCCATTGACTGTTACACCGTAGCACGATTCTCGCACCACCCTGCACAAAAAAAAAGTATATCTTCAGTGTGCTACTTTCGGCAAACTGGATGATTTGTCAAAAATCCTGTAGAAACGATGCAAACAGCGTTTTTGTTGTTTATTTATATAGCTGCAGGGTAGCTGTTTAGTGAATGTTTTCATAGATTCTATGTACACAATGTTTTTTCACATTTAACCGCGCTTTGTCGCGTCGTGCCAGTTTAAATAGATCTTTAATCGGGTTGCCGTCTTTCATAGACTTATTTGTACACCCAATATTTTTGACAAAAGTTGTAAGTTCCGGATTATATGTATTTCCACAAATGAACAAATATCAAAAATTTCCACTCCCAGGTTCAATTGAGTTGACAGCAATATCATTCTTGATTAACAATAACTTTGGCAATGATCCCTCCCCCAGGAAGTAATTCATCCAGAAACGAGAATTTGTGGACCACAGTGCCAACATAAGTATTATATCGAGTGTGTATCAAAGTCGCAGAATAAGCGCGTGTTAATATTCCTTCAAACATTTCAGTGCAGTGCAACAAAATGTACATTCATTCAAACATGCAGACAGACGAAGAGGCAGACGTACAAACACACACACACGCGCGCATTAAATATGCACATGCATGTATATGAACATATGTGTGTGCAGGTACATCTCAATGTTGCGACGTCTGTATATCCGCATATAGAATGTGCGGATGTCTGTTCCACTCAACTCGCGTGCTGATTATATTCACACTCGCTCTTGCGTTCGTTCGTTCGCTCGTTCGTTCGTTTGTCACTAGTCTGTTGCCTCAAACAACCGCAACGAACATACATGCATCTATACACACGGTGGTTGTGTCGTGATGGGGCTGTGTGGAAACGCTTTTTCCGACAAGTGAGTTTGTCTCTGGAGTGCCACTACTTACAACCCAATGCGGGTAGTACTCAAACTGCCATCGCTACTACTGGGGCTTAATCCGTCTGTCCATCCACCGAGTCCATTCGTATGCACGTTTGTTCGTATGTGTTACGAAAAAAATCATACGCTTTTATTTTCGCTGCTACTTGCCACTACTTTGTTTTACGGTTCGCATGTCCGTTCCCGCCGCCATCACCTCTGTCAAAAGAGTCGTTAGTTTTATTCCGTATATGAGCATTTAGTAGGTTGGGTTCGCTTAAAAACAGATGTATGAATTGGTCACTCATTTATCGGCTTACACACGCTTAGTATGTGTGTCTGTCTGTCCATTAATGTCCATCCATCCGTCCGTCCGTCCGTCTGTGAGGTCGACATACATACAAACACACCCGGCGGTAGAAGGAACTAATATTGCCTTTTCGTATATGAGCAAAATTGTATGTAGATACAGTTTTTATTTGGTCAATCGTATTATACGATAATTTTATGGAGAACATACGGAATAATACGTTGCCACACACGCACACATATGTATAGGTGGAGAGACAAATTCGATTTTTACACACTCACTCATACACATGATGGGAAACATGACACATACATACTCGTATGAATATATTATGAGAGTGTTCTTCTAAGCTCTCGAGATGATGCCAATCTGTGTGAGGAGTGCAAGAAAAGGATGTTGGCTTATAATGTTCTGCGTTTTTTTCGTTAATTCCTTTGAATTACTTTATTTCCTTTGTTTTGATTTCATCTTAAGGTGCTTCACCGGAAATTCCTAAAATGAGCGTTCATGAAATACTCGCAGAGATAACCTTTACATGTAAGCGATCAGGTCAAGGGCACGCAGATGAACGAACCGCGAAGCAATCACCTAAGCTATGTATAGGTATGTGGATTGCCTCATATGCAGCAACTAATGAAAGAAATTAAGATAAAAATTCCGCTAACATAGTAGTAATGAATAGTAATTACTTATCAAGTGCTAATCGAATATTAGAATTAACAACCGTCTCCGAGGGGGTTGGAGTTTGGAGTTCTAACAACCCTAACATTTTTAAAAAACATTGAGTAATGATGTCCACCGTGTACGTTTTTAACCACTTGATAAGGATTGAATAGAAAAGAACCAAATAACGCTAGCTGATAAACATTCTATCAACCGATACAAAAGAAATTTCGTACTTATGAGGGTGGCCCAAAACTGGCCGACCTAACGCATAGCTGGTGCCAGTAGTTTGAAAAAAAAATTATTTTGGCAACCTTATAAAACATACATATGGTTTAAGTTTCAAGACGTCACGCTGTTTAGTATTATTATTTGAGTCATTAAAAATAAACGATTTTAATGAATATGCGAGCATGGAAAAAAATGGGTCACCGTTATTTAATTCAATATTTCCATTTGAAAGGTCTAAGTCCAAAAAATATTAAAGCCGGGTCTGGAGGAGTCTGTTCCTTCATTTACGACTGTAAAATATTGGATAGTAGAGGTTAAACGAGGCCGTACGAGCTGCTAAGACGATCACCGTGGTGGTTGACCAATTGAGGAGTCCACACCAGACACTGTACACATAATGCTATTAAATGATCGTCGGCTGAAGGTGAGTGAGCTAGCTGAAATGATAGGCATTTCAAAAAGTGCTATGCATCATATATTAACCGAAAATTTGAAGATGAGAGAGCTGTGCCCAAGATGGATGCCACGCTTGCTTGCAATAGGGCAAAAACAACGTCATGAAGATGCTTCAGTAGAATGCTTGGCGATCTTTCACCGCAATAAGGCCTAGTTTGTGCGTCGAATTATAACCATTAATGAGACATGGGTCCACCACTTCACACCTAAGACAAAGGAGTAGTCAAAGCACTGGACTAGAATGGGAGAATCATGTCCAAAGGAGGCCACCTGCTGGCATGTTCATGACGCCTGTTTTTGGGATGTGCTTGGGTTTATTTTTATTGATTATTTTCAGAAAGGAAAAACCATCAACGGTGAAAATTACGCTAATTCATTGCAGCGTTTAGGTTATGAATTTGTAGAAAAAGGCGCATTTGGCGAAAAAGACGGTGTTGTTTTATCAAGACAATGCTTCAGTTCACACATCCACCATTGCGATGGCCAAAATTAATGAATTAAAGTTTGAAGTGCTTCATCACGCACCTTTTGAAGAGAGAGACTTAGCTCTTTCGGACTATTTTCTATTTCCAAACTTGAAAATATGGTTTGATGGTAAAAGATTTGTCAACAATGAAGAAATGGAGTCTGCGGTTAATGGCTATTTTAAGAAGTTTGACAGTTAGTGCTATGAGAAGCTATTGCTATATAAAAGCTATTGAATGTCGCTGAAAAAAGTGTATTAAGCTAAAAGAAGATTATGTTGAAAAACAAACAACATTTTTTCCTAACTTTTTAATGTCTTCTTTGTTAGGTCGGCTAGTTTTGTGACTGCTCTCGTCCATACATCTTCACCCAATATGATTTTACGTTGCCGCAAAAGTGTAAAGATGCCAGAATGGATGTGGTGAACCATTTGATTCTTTAAAAAATACTCTGCCTCTTTCACTCGCAGAACTAAGTTTAACAAATGGCCAAAAACGTGCTAAATTATACTGACTTTAGTGCAATCGAATGAAGGATATGAATCTGGGTTGATAAAGTTATATAATTTGTGTGGAAGTTACAAGAAAAGACCTGGTTATTCGGTTGTTTTTTTAACATTACATGAATCATTGTAATGCCATACAATTTCCATAATTTCAAATGACTTCAGTCTACGAAATCGGCCAATGTGTACGAAAAGTGCTAGAAGAATGTGATAATGCCCTCGGTTTTCATTCCCTGGACTTACTTCACCAAACGCATGACATGTGACAAATTTGACTAAATTCAGAACGACTACTAAAAAGATATGAAACTAAAAAGCGATACCACAATGGGCGTGGCAACACCATTCGTTTTCAACTCCAGAACTTATTCCACCAAATGCGTGACGTGTGCCAAATTTGACTAAATTCAGAACAACCGCTAGAAGGATATGAAGCTTAGAATAATTTGGAGGATGAAGGTATAAACAAAGTATTTGGAGTTAATCATGTTAAAAGCCAATTTAAAAGGATTCTTTCTGCCACTAAGTTGGCACAAGTGTCTTCTATGCTAATCCGAAATTCAAAAGGTGGCAAATCACCTCGTTTGTTTACAGTGCTTGGTTTTGTCAGTTCATTTCAAGTGTATTTTGCAATTTTTGCATAAAAATTTTTGTAGAAAAATATCGAACAAAGAATTTGTATCAGATTTTGTGTTACGAAATATTACAGAATACATATGATGAATCGATTTTATCAAAAACACTTGCATATGAATGCTACAAAGCATTTAAAAGGCGTCGAGATGTGGTGAAAGATTTGACTCTCTCTAGTCGATCATCTAAGCCTTCAACTTCAAAGGAAATGTTAACTGAAGATCAAACACATAATCACTTAAGTTTCAAAGAGATAACCGCTCGAATTTACTGTGTCTCACGAATCACTTCTTACTATTTTACACGATTGTTGTTTGGGTATGAAACGTGTTGTCGCTTGACTGCATCTGAAAGACCTGAATTTCGGTTAAAAAATCAATAGAGTCAAGTTCGCTGAAGACGCACTAGAACGAGTCAATGCCCACCTTGCGTTATTAAAATGCATTACAACTGGTGATGAGACATGGGTTTATAAGTTTGATAAGTAAAGCATTCCATAAGCTTCGAAATGCGACTTCAAACTGGACCGAAATCGAAAAAATTATATCAATGTCGATCAAAAGTCAAGTCATTAGACTATTTTCTTTGATTAATGCGGTGCTGTGCACTCTGAATTCTTGCCAGAAGATCATCCAGTAAACGGAGAATGTTATATGGTGGTTAAGAGGAGTTGGAGAGACTAAATTTGTCGTAAAAGCCAAATATGTGGAAAGGAAACTCGTGGATTTGACAACACGATAACGCATCATTTCATAATGCTATCAATAGGAATGGATTTCTGGTTCAGAAAAGCTAAACAAATATCATCGAACAATCACTGTATCCACCTTACGAGTATATGGGACTCGACTTAATTTTCTCTTTTCAAAACTTAAATTATCATTTCGGCCGACAAAAAACATAAAAGAGAATTTGCGGCTAGAATCGAAATATTTTTCGGGCGACCTATATCCGAGTTATTGGAGCGATTTTCCAAATTTTTCGACTAAGCGGATATTTTCTTCCGAATTAGCAAAAGTACGTCATTTGCGTGATTGGATGGTCTACTAATATCAGATTTAGTATTTTCGGATTTTTAAATTTTATTCAAGTTATCTAAATTATGTTATTTTCATGATTGGACGCCCCGTTTTCCGGTTATTGATATTCTAGTGATGTTTTTATTTCGACGATTTTTTCAAAATTTTTTGGCACTATGTGAAGACTTACATGTTTCCCAAATCCTATTCATAATTCACGATTGGACACCCTGTTTTTGTAATATGGCGATTTTTTTTCATAATAATCCGTGGTAACAGCGATCAGTTTTAGATAAGAATCTTGAACTGTATATGTATCATCGATGGAGTCTACGTGCCGAAATACGGCGATTGCGTTGCCAGGCTCATATTGTGCATGTGGATTCAAATACTCGAGCTTGAGAAGTCTTCGACAACGAACTCGATGGACAACGCGGAACAGACAGACAAAACTCTTTGGGAAATACCAAACTTTTGGAAAAAATTTCAAAACTTAGTGCAACGAATTGGAGAAGGAGTACACAAATATGGATCGCATTGGCTTTTTCTACATGCGGCATATGATGGATAATAATGGGTCATCCATTTTTCGTTTTCAAGTAAAGTTAAATAAGATATACATAAAGCTATGATTTCGAGGAAACTTTTATTTCACTATAAAGCTTGGACCTTGTCATTATGTACGAAATACAATGTCATTTAAATGACCATCCCTGGATTAGTAGAAGCAGTGGATCCTTTTGAGAGTCCTCTAGCGACATTTTCGAAATAATACAGCCCAATGACACATCCAGGCCACAATGTGCATCAAACAGTTTCTTATTCCGGGTGCAATGGCTTTTCTACAATCACTTCTGAGGTCTCCGAGCCCCATATGCGACACCGACGTAACCATCGAGTGAGAAATTAGCTTCATCGCTAAAAGAAAATTTCGTTTGATTTTGAAAGCCCACTTTTGAATCATCACTGTTGCAATAAGTTTTGACTATTTTTGCGCGTCCTTCGGTTGTTAAACGATCCATATTCATAAATGGCAAACTTTTCACAGCGGACAGCCTTGTCAGACCGGCGGTTTTGAAACCACTAAATGGATAACCCTATAATATCTTCTGTTGTAACTACAGTCGTTAGACATTTTGTAGGCGAATCATTTTATGGGCAAACATCTTAAAATCGTCATTTCCTAATTGTGGACCAAAAAATCGCCAAAATAATGATAAATCGTCAATCGTAAGTTTCGATTTGATCCCCCGTTTTATACAAAATCAAACGATCTTTACTTCACCCCATAGAACAACAGCAACCAATCTTAATAATTGTTATAGTAGTGCACTCGTATCGTCTTAGGCCTTCTTTCATATGCATTAACATTTTTGAAATCGTTCCGGGCCCCCTTCCTCGTTACAACAACAACGACAGCAATGCTATCAACATTTTGCACAAGCAAAAACTTATCTCTCATAATCACGTTGCGTTGTCAAGATTGTTTGTAATGGTGGTTTCGCTTGTTCGCCCGCTCACTCGTTTCCTTCAGCATTCGTTTGGTCGTTGTGCCCATAGTGTTGTTGCTGTTCTGTGCGATATTGTTGTTACATTGGCGATTTGCTGTTTCTGGGTCCGAGACGATGACTCGATGTTTATTCGTTACAATAAGCAAAGTTGTGTTGTTGCTGCTGCTGCTGCTACAGCTGCTGTGCTGTGTGGAGTAATTGCTAGGTTAATGTTGTTGCTGCTGCTGCCAATATTATTATAATGCCTCAGATGTCAGCGGTGATGCCGCTTGGGGTTGTTGCTGCCGTTGTTCATATAAAGTATTTATTGTGGTGTTCGTCGTTAGTGTGTCTACGAAAGAAACGTGTGTGCTAGCGAGTGAGTATTGTTATTGTTGCGGCTGTGGCTACGGCTGAGTTTGTTGTTGTTGTTGTTCTTGTTGTCGCTTTGTGACAACGTGCTGCCACTTTGGCTGTTGTTTAGTTGTTGCTTTTCCAGCTCTATTTGTTTTTTCTTTATTATTCTTATTGTCATTGTCGACGCTGCCGTTGCCGTCAAAATTGTTACTATTGTAATTGGGCTTTGTTTTTTTTTCACCTCCTCCTCCTCCTCCTTCTCATTCACAATTCAGCTTTTCCAAAGTGCTGCCTTGTTGCTGTACGGAAGAGGGTGGAGGAGGCCACCAACAGTTTGCGCTTTTCACTTTACTTACAACCGAGCACAGCGAGAAAAAAGCAGCAACAAAAACAAAAGGCGAAACGAAATGAAACGAATTATTTAACTGTTGCTTAAATATTCTGACACAAACAGTCGTAACGGGGAGGAGGGATGTGCACGAACAAACCATCGTCCACAGATATCATAACTCACTCATCTCTGTCCCTATCCCAAGCACAAACACATATACGAGTACTTATAATGCACACTGTATGGG
>JAHXMU010023381.1:0-42771 GCA_019455685.1 Philornis downsi | reverse complement strand
TGTCATTCCGAAACAGATGTACTAAGTGGTTTAATAAAATGTCCGTCAGCCAGGAGACTGTTGACACTACATTGATTCATTCATAATACAAGTAATCGAACAACGTTTAAGGTATAAAAACTGGGCAAAAAGCCACAAATCCGGTATCCTCACCTAGCTCAAGTGGCAACAGCTAGAATCATGAACATTTTTGTCCATATTTTAGTTCTAGAACGGAAACGCGGTAAGATGGGAGTTTTTAAAGTTCGTGCTTTTAGGTCAAAAGAGTAAAATTCGGTGCTATCGCTCAACTTAAATTGCTAGGGCTAAATAAGTGGCATCTCTACTCCTCTTACAGACTAAAAGCGCAATAAGGAGGTAGTAAAATGGGAACAAAATAGTGCCACTAACCTGAATAAAGGAGTTAATCTAGAATCATAAAAATTGGTGCACCCATCATCCCTAAAGATTAGCCCCTAATTAAAAAGGTAATTTTTTGACATTTCTGCTTTCAGGGGGTAAAATAGGGACGAGAGTGTACGAAAATGGTGCCATTATCCGCCTCCAACTATCGGTATGTTGGTATTATTGGTGAGTGTCCATTCCCCTTACAGCACAGCCGGGTGACAGGGAGCGCCTTTTTCTAAATTCTTATTTTCTTTGAGATAAACTAGTAGGTACGGCTGAAAAATGGTAAATGGGTCGAAGCTAAGGTCATCAACATTATGGTGCACATTTTTCTTACAGAATAGAAGTGTGACAAGAGAAGGTGTAAAGCAATTCTTAGCTTTAGGTGTGACTAAGAGTAGAAGAGAGACAGAAATAGTACCATCGTAATAACTAACTAAAATCATAAACTTGCTTTTGCATACTTTAGTTTTATAGTATAGTCCCTGCTCCAAAAAGGGCATATTCGAAATTTGTAAAAAAAAGAGGTCAAAGTTATCACTATCGCCAGGAACAAAACAGTGAAACCTGCATCATCAAATTGGGTCTGTAAATTTATCTACTATCGTAGACTAGGAATGAGAAGAAAGGGAAACTGGGAAAACGTTAAAGTCTTGAAATTGGAAGTGCCAATTTTTTCTCTCACAAAATATGAGCACGGTGAAAAGGAATTTTCGGAAATTTCTTCTTTTTGTGATAAAACGGAGAATTAAGGGATCAGAAACAAGACCGTACCATGAAAAATTACTGAAGCTTAAACCAGCAGTAAATTCTTCTTAGGTCGTCGAAGCGCAATGCTGGGAAGTATTTTGAAATTCTTTTTTTTTTAATGTATAAATAAGGAAGAAATGGAGGGGGCAAAAATGGCACAAGCGCCTGGAGCTAAACAAAATATATTTATATCACCCGGGGAGGGATCATAGGCTATATTAAGTATTGATTGGAAAAAGAAAAATAACAATTTTGAATGACCATATCTAATGAATTATTAGAGGTATACATAAGAAATGTAGTAAGCATGCTACTGGCCTAAAGCAGAGAGACATGTTGCAATGTTGGACCGTGCTCTACCTCCTTTTGAAACTCCCTTACGGTAACCAAAAACGTGGGGAATACTTATACGGACAAATAAAAACGCTATTGAAAGCAAAAAGAAACTTATCTAACTTTTTGAATTCAGTATAAATTTTGATCATTATAAAAATCAATGCCATTTAAGGGATGATCATCGGCCCATGTGGCTGCTGACATCATGACAGAGACTAAAATGCTTAAACTAAGAGGCTAACACTTTGCCCACAAATACCACATAACCACAAGCAGTGAGCACGAAATTGCCCAAAATTAGTCAAGTAGAAAAACACTTGCGCATACAAGGAGTGAATCCAGCTCTAGAAAATAGTTTTGTTTTTAATATTTTCATTATTTGTTTATCAAGGAAAGATAGCATACCATAGTAGTTCATAAATGAAAAAAAGATATAAAATGTCACTAGAAAAGCAGGATAATTAAATAAAGTGTGAAACGAAATCGTTTTTGATGCATCCATTTATATGATACTGAATCGGTACACCGCCCACAACCCTGCGGTCCAGTATGTAAATCTCATGTAAGGCTCATGAAACTCTGAGAGAAAAATAAGACTTCTTCGATATTTTCCTAAACCTTCTTCGTTTATTAATATTGAACGAATTACCCGGAAAGCATTCAAGACACAGCATAATGATTCATCTTTGGGATATAGTGGGATGTGAACCACTACATTTGAAATGAAACCTATGAATTTACATCGCGATTGTCATAGCAGATATGTTATTCTTTTTCGTTGCCTTTTCAGTGCTTCTGAAGCAGTGCTCACGAAACAATGGAAATGAAATTTTATGTAGTAAATTGATCCCACTAACTCAAAAATGTTTTTAGTATCCGTGGAAATTTTTAAAATAACTCCTGTGATTTTAAAATATTTGCATTCAGGGAACAATTTTTTGGCAGCAGTGAGATGTTAAGCCTCCGCCAACTATTAGGTTAGGTAGGCAGGGTTTCTTTTATAAAAATGCAACTTTATTTTTTAAAGCATGTTTACAAATGATTTGTTGGAAGTATTGCCCATCGCTAGCTACTACTTTTTCCCGTCTATCTGGCAAAGCGTGAATTCCGTCACGATAAAACTGTTCATCTTTTAAGGCTGTCCACGAATTTAGCCATTCTTTGATGTCGTCATACGAGTGGAACTGCTGGTCAGCCAGACCGTGTGCCATTGAGCGGAACAAGTGATAATCGGACGGCGCAGTATCTGGAGAATGTGGCGGATGGGGTAATATGTACTTCCCATTTCACCGTTTCCTGGTAGATTTTGATCAGGTAGAGCTTTACCACGTGAGGCCGAGCATTGTAATGCTGAAGAGTCACTTTTTCGTGCCACCAAATACAGAGCATAACTTTCCCAGCGTGAATATTCGGCCGAGGGGACGACATAGAAGCATGACCGTGCAGCCCCCAAGACTGCCTTTTCTTTGGATTGCTGTAGTGAATACATTTTTCTTCATCTGTCACAATACGTTGGAGAAACCCCTTCTCTTTTTGTAGCTGAAGCAATTGTTCAAAACGACGCGAAAAAACGACGCTCAACGTCCCTTGGCTTTAACTCATAAGGAACCCAACTTCCTTGCTTTCGAATCATTCATATCGCATGCAATCGTTTGAAAATGGCTTGGCGGATAACTCCTAATACTGAAGCAAGCTCTACCTGCGTTTGATACCAATCCCCATCAAGCAATGCCGTCAATTCAGTGTCTTCGAAGGTTTTTCGTTTTCCTTCACGCGAATGGTCGTCAACATCAAAATCACCGTCTTTAAAGCGACGGAACCAATCTCGACACGTTGTTTCACTGAAAGCATCATCACCGTAAACGTTTTGAAGCTCTCAATGAGCTTCAGCTACCGTTTTCTTCGATTGAAGGAAGAAAATCAATACTTCCTACATATGACGATTATTTGGCACAAAATCATACATATTCACACAATCAAAAAATATGACGTCGAAAGAAAATCATTATTGTGTCGAGGAGATATGTTTACCATATGCCTAAGCTTGACTCATGACGTTAAGATAACCTTAAAGGCAAAATTGACTAGCACTTACAGCTGGCGCTATCTATGGGCAACCAGCGGGAACTTAGTTGCGCACCTAGTACAACAATTGCAAGCGTGTTCAGTGAAAATTTAAATCAATTTTTCATAGGAAAAACGAGCTTCGATTATATTTAAGGTACAGTGTAAAGACATTCATTATTTTTCCAACGGATGGCTTTAATAATCTACATCTCGTGTCGCATAATAGTGATGGGGTTATGGTACGATGGCATTCGAAAGTTAAGATTTCGTAGTCAAGAAACACTCTGAGAAAGTGGTGGTCGTTTTACTCTGCAATGTTTGAGAGCACGTCACGGATGATTCCAAAACAAACCGAAAATACATATTTTACAGATTTTCTTCGATACAGGCGAAAACGCCAACCAGACGGCAGAAAATATAAATGGTATTTATTGTCCCGATACTATAGCAGCTAATCATGCGCAGTTTTAGTTTCTGCGATTTCTTTCCCATAATTTTGAGGTCGAAAATGCTTCACACTCTGGAAGGCCAATTGTCGAAATTGCCAAAAGAATAATAATGGAAACCTCCAAATCTGACCATCATTTGAATAAGGCTCAATAATGCCGTTTGAAACCACTTGAATAAGGCTGGGTACAGAAAGAATTGACGCAAAAAGGAAACTTCATCAAACGAATTTCCATCTGCGAATCGGTGCTGCTCCCCCCCCATGTGGCTAAACTCTTAATTCAGACTAGTCTGTAGACTAATAGGAGAGGAGTTATGTTACATCAGGATAACATCAAGCCACACACATTTATAGTGGCTTGTCAGAAGCTTTGTAAGCTTGGTTTTTATAAATGTAATAGGCCTGATACCAAATAATACCAAATAACTACCACCTGCTTCTGTCTAAAGCAAATGATTTTAATGGAAAAAACTTCGTCTCAAGAGAACAAAAACGAATTCCTTGGCATCCCATGAATGAGATACGGGAGACCTTCGCACATTCAGTGAGCTTACACGGATTTCATTTTTGGACTCACTTAACGGGACATATAACTTAATGATGTCACACACTTGTGGATTACCAGTCTTGTGGGTTACCAGACTAGTGGATTACTCGACTGTTCCAAGTGTTCGTCAGAGACATCGTGGTGACCGGCGCTCAAATAGTGATAGGTGGCTGTATGCGGTTTGAGCACGCGATAATGTCGTGTGTACTTGCCATGGTGGCACAATCGACCTGAGGGGAAGCATGTGGAAAGTGACTCTCCTAGTAGTATGTCGTGGGTTTTTATGAGAGTGACATTGTGGATTTACCCTCAAAATGGCAACGGGTTATCGAACAAAACGGTGCATATTTAACCTAAATAGGATCATTCTAGCTATGGCAATTAAAGCTCTCAATCTTTTTCAGAAATAATACAGAATAGGACGATTTCGCCATTCCCGCTTGTTTTGCAATAGACCAGTGCAATGTCCATAACACTGTAAACCGCACTCTAAAATGAAGGGATCAATACCTGTATTTACAGGGAAAAACGACCTACGGTGTAGGTGGGACAAAATCTAGTTTATTTCCTATTATTATTGTCTTTATAATATGTAAACACATATTTGCGATTAATTCCCATTCCGAAATTCGGTGTAATTCACAAGTTATAGCTACATATTTTTCAAAAGAGCGATTTTTGCAAAATTATGAAATATCTCTGAAAATTTATGTAAGCCAGCACTGGTTTTTTTTACTGATATTGTATTATTTGAACCATCAAAAATAAACGATTTCAGTGAATTTGTAAATTTGGAAAATAGGTCACCGTTATGTAATGCAATATTTCCATTTGAAAGGTCTCAGTCCAACCAATATTAAAGCCGAGCTATATTCTACTTTGGAGGAGTCTGCTTCTTCATTTACGACTGTAGAATATTAGGTAACAGAGTTTAAACGAGGCCGTACAAGCTGCCAAGACGAACATCGTAGTGGTGTCCACGCCAGACACTATTAAGAAACCCCACAAAATGGTATTGGATGATAGTCGGTCGAAGGCGATAACGCGCCTAGTTGAAATTATAGGCATTTAAAAAAGTGCTATACATCGCATATTGCCCGAAGATTTGAAGATGGGAAAGCTGTGCTCAAGATGGGTGCTGCGCTTGCTTTCAATAGAGCAAAAATGGTATCGTGAAGATGTTTCTGTAGAGTATTTAATGATGTTTCACCGCAATAAAGTCGAAATTTTGCGTCGATTTATAACCGTGGATGAGTGTGCCCATGTACACCACTTCACACCTGAGACAAAGGAGTAGTCAAAGCAATGGACTGGAATGAGAGAATCGTGTTCAAAGAAGGCGTGGAGGGTCCATCTGTAGGCAAGGTCATGGCGTCTGGTTTTCGGGATGCGGCATGGGATTGATTATTTTTATTGATTATTTTCGGAAAGGAAAAACCGTCAACCAACAACGGCGAATATTATGCTAATATGTGTATTGCAGCGTTTAGGTAAAGAAATTATGTAAATAAGGCCGCATTGGGAGAAAAAGGAAGTGTTGTTTCATCAAGGCAATGCTGCAGTTTACACATCTACTATTGCGATGGCCAAAATTACGAATTATAGTCCGAATAGTTTCAGAAAATGTTGTTTTATCGAAACAATGCTCCACTTCACATATCCACTATTGCGATAGCCGCAATTAATGAATTAAATTTTGAATTGCCTCAGATTTAGCTGCTTCGGACTATTTTCTATTTCCAAAATTGAAAAAATCTTGCTGTGTTAAAAGATTTGCCAACAATGAAGAGATGGAGTCTGCCGTTGATGACTATTTAAAGGAGTTTCACAGTTCTTACTATAAACAGGGTAGCTATTGAATATCGCTGGAAAAAGTGTATCGAACTAAAAGGAGATTATGTTGAAAAATAATCAAAAATTTGCACAACTTTTTTGTGTCTTCTTTATTAGGTCGGCTAGTTTTGGCACCGCCCTTACATGACAAATTTTCACAATAGCGATTTTTTTTTTTAAACCAGCACCCAAAATTTCATAACAATAAATTTGTAGTTAAGTCGTTTCTGCTTGTAAGCATACATACAGTGTTGCGCAAAACAAAAGCAACAAAATGTACTCCAGACAATAAATATATATGTACATATAATTCCTTTGTCATATTAGTGATGCACTTTGAGACTCTCTTAAAGCCGGTGGACAAGTGAGCCATCTGAGCCAGTCTGAAAGTGAAACTTCGCAGCATCAACATTTCAACATAATCAGTCTATCAATCTGGCATAATTGACCCCACCAAAACAAACGAGCGTAATAGACTTGTGGCAACCTATTTGCAAGCAAAACTATTTTCGGAAGTTTCTCATTAAAACGCAAAAAATGTCTTAAGACATTATTAGGCTGTTTGTTTTCATTATTGACTTAGCAACTTGACGTCTTTATATTGAATTCATAGTTAAACTGACGTCAAGTGTTTTCTAATACGTTTCAATTTTAATGTACAGCTAAGACAGAAAGAAGTACAATAACGCAAGCCATACACCTGACATTCACAACAAAGTCCCCTCCTCTCGCCACGACTCAATTGTTTTGCGAGCACAAACTCTTCGAACGTTTCACTTGTTGTGTTGTTGTGCTGGGTTGTACGTAAGTAAGTTCAATTGATTTCTTCAGTTATCTGTTGTTAGCTTGTTTGTCTCTTTCCCTGGGTAGTGGTGTCTGCTTGCCTGCGGTCGCATAAATAAGTCCAAAGGTTTCTAGAGACGTCATGAATTTAGTTAGTTTTGTTCTGGGATAAAATAAAAACAAAAAACCAGAAAAACAAATCATATTTGCTTTGAATTCGTTTGGGTAATTTAACATTAACCGACCGTCATCATTACCAGATATAAACTGATCGTCAACTCAGGCACCTGCCGGGTATGGATTTTTATCACAAATAAATTGATTGTTTTATTGCTTAAGGCTATTTGTTGCAATGAGTTCCACTGTACGAGTATATTGGGAATTTCCTTAAGCTATTTTGCGAAAAGGAACTATAAATGGTGGCGGGTACTAGATTGAAATTTGTGAATTCATTCTTATGACATATTAAGTAATTATGTCGTATTGCAAAGTTACGAAAGCGATCCCAAAACTAGCTGACCTAACCAAAATGACACAAAAAAGTTGTAACAAATTTCCTTTATTTTTCAACATAATCTCCTTTTAGCTCGATACACATTTTACAGCGATATTCAATAGCTTCTAAACCCTGTTCATAATAAGAACTATCAGACTTCTTCAAATAGCCATCAACCGCAGACTTCAGCTCTTCATTGTTGGCAAATATTTCCCCTTCGAGCCATTTTTTCAAGTTTGGAAATAGAAAATAGTCCGAAGCAGCTAAATCGGAAGCAATTCGAAATTTAATTTATTAATTGTGACCATCGCAATAGCGGATGTGTGAACAGGATCATTGTCTTGATGAAACAACACTTTCTTTCTCGCCAAATGCCGCGTTTTTCCATAAATTTGTAAAATAAACGCTACAATAAATTAGCATAATATTCGCCGTTGATGGTTTTTTCTTTCTGAAGATAATCAATAAGTTCATTCCCATAGGCATCCCAAAAAACAGATGCCATGACATTAGAACCGTCTTTGCCTTCTTTGGACACGATTCTCTTATTCTAGTCCAGTGCTTTGACTCTTTCCTATATCTCAGGTGTGAAGTGGTGGACCCAAGTCTCATCCATAAAACATCGCCAAACACTCTACTGAAACATCTTCACGACCAAATTTTTTGCTTTATTGACAGCAAGCGCGGCACCCATCTTGCGTACAGCCCACCTTGTACAGCTCTTTTTGAAATGCCTATAATTTCAGCTAGTTCACGCACCTTCCGTCTGCGATCATCTAATACCTTTTGTTGGATTTTCTTAACCGTGTCTAGCATGGACATCTAAGTTAATCGACCACTACGATATTCACACGGCCTCGTTTAAACTCTGCTACCTAACGTTTTACAGTCGTAAACGAAGGTGCAGACTCCCCCAAAGTAGAATCTAGGACATCTCAATTAGTCGACCACTACGATATTCGTACGGCCTCGTTTAAACTCTGCTACCTAATATTTTACAGTCGTAAACGAAGGTGCAGACTCCCCCAATCTAGTTCAGACCCCGGTAGAATTTAGCTCGGCTTTAATATTGGTTTAATAACAAAAACATTTCTTGGGGAACAAAAATTCAATTGAATCAAGCATTAGTCCCACCTATCTTGATGTATTGCATAGAATGCTAGAATATGCTAGAAACCGGATAAATTAGTTCTGGAAGGGAGGTTTTAAGAGAAAAATTCCATGAAAACTGTATAAACCTATAATCATTAATGAAGAAGGTATCAGCATCGTATGAACTGTAAACTGTAAGAGCTGTATACCGGATATCGACGTGATCAACCACATCAATGTATAACAATAGCGTTGGAAAGTTATGTTATACTGAAGGACTCAAACGTTTCAGTACGAAAGGCCTCCGACCACCAACTCTATGGTGACTGAACCAAACTCTGTTGGACCTAGCACGTTTTTGAAGCATTGTCAAAACTACTTGGTGTGACGATTGAGTAAGGAGCGCGGAAGAACGAAGCGCTTGGGATTATATTCTACTTATGAAATACAATGTACAAGAATATCTATTATAATCAGATGTCTAATTATATATTTTTGACTATTATGTGCATTTTTGATGGTTCGAAAATAACGAGATCTATACTACTTTTCTCTAGACGAATATAAAAAGGCAACTGCTTTGCAGGTCATAATGTTATGGATGCCAAAATGGAATTTAGAAATACTATTAATAAATTATCCTACGAAACTATATGGAGATCACATTTTACACACTTGAATAGCCCTTCTTATTTAAGGGAAAAGAATATTCTGGTCCAAATTTGCAATTTACTGCTATTACCTTTACTGCTTTTCGTACTATACTTTCCTTCTACATTCTCCAAGGAAATGAGGAGCTACACTTAAAGAATTTCTATTTGAATTTTCGCGAACCACAAAGTCAGCATAAAAACTATATGGAGATCATATTTTACACAGTTGAGTGACCCTCCTTATTTAAGGGAAACGAATATCCTGGTCCATACTTTCCTTCTACATTCTTCAAGGAAATGAGGAGCTACACTTAAAGAAATTCTCTTAGAATTTTCGCGAACCATGAAGTCAGTATAGAAACTATATGGAGATCATATTTTACACACTTGAATGACCCTCCTTATTTAAGAAAAAAGAATATGCTGGTCCATATTTGCAATTTACTGTTTTTACCTTTACTGCTTTTCGTACTATATTTTCCTTCTACATTCTCCAAGGAAATGAGGAGCTACACTCAAAGAATTTCTATTTAAATTTTCGCGAACCACAAAGTCAGTATAGTCAGGTGAACTGGCTCACATATATTCTTCTTCCAACGTGCTTTTGGATCATTGCAAAAAGTATGTTGAATTGCTTTTTTTTTGCTTTTTACTAACAAAGGCTTTGAATTTAAACACAATAAAAATAGCAAATTTATAAAATAATGAAATCTTTGGCATAGAAGTAATAGTGGAACCATAAATTTTTGCTAAATCGATCAAATTGTATATATAGGGGTGTGTCAATTTAGTCAATTTTCACTAACTGAATTAAGTTAAAGCCTGTTGGTTACTATAATGCGCTAAAAATTAGTTTAATTAAATGAAAGATACGAACCTAAAAACATGTGGGTTAAATTTGGGAATATGGGAGGTACCAGAAAGGGCGTGGTATGTTTTTTTTTTTTGCTTGATTTTTGCAAATTTTTAAAAGCATTACAACGTAAACATTAATTTACTGCAGTCTACGGTTTTGCCAAACACATCCGAGTGCTTATTAAACACATAGAAGTGTTTGTCAAACACATCGAAGTGTTTGTCAAAGACATCGAAGTGTTTGTTAAACAGATCGAAGTGTTTGTCAAACACATCCAAGTGTTTGTCAAACACATTGAAGTGTTTCTCACACATATCGAAGTGTTTGCCAAACACATCGAAGTGTTTGTCAAAGACATATAAGTGTTTGTCAAACAAATCCAAGAGTTTGTCAAACACATCCAAGTGTTTGTCAAACACATCCAAGTGTTTGTCAAACACATCCAAGTGTTTGTCAAACACATCAAAGTGTTTGTCAAACACATCAAAGTGTTTGTCAAACACATCAAAGTGTTTGTCAAACACATCAAAGTGTTTGTCAAACAAATCGAAGTGTTTATTAGATACACTCTAATAATGATAGGTGGCGGTATGCGGGATTGAACCCGCTGTTTTGCGGACGACGGTCGCGTATAATAACCACACCGCAACACGGTCGGCCACCAGGCATTTAGGTTATGACAATCTATGTACGTATTAAAGTTTGCTGGTAAGAAACAGAATTTCGTAAATGTGGCCAATGTGTATGGAAGACACCAAAAGAGGCGAGTCAATATAATTAACTTACAATCCATGCAGATTTATGCCATTCATGCAGATTTATGCCAAACAGCTAAAAAGAAATAAAATCGCTCAACCTGTTTAGGATGCCATGAAAGATATTTGGTCACAAGATACTTGTTTCTCTAAGCGCTTTCTCCTGGACATTATATAGGGTTAAACATTTAGTGATTTCAAAATCGCCGGTCTCGCAATGATGTCAGCTGTTAAACACCTGTCATGTGAAGTGTTATTTATTTAGTGAAAGATTTGCTATTTACGAATTTTGATCGTTCAACAATCGAAAAATGCGTAAAAGTAATTAAAACTTACTACAAAGGGGAGAATTCAAATAAGGGGTTTCTAATGAACAAAATTTCCCTCAGCTATAAGGCTCATTTCTCACTCGGTGGTTACGCCAACAAGTCAAATGCTGGCATATGGTCGTCGAAGAACCTAAAAATGAGTGTGAAAAAGCCGTTGCATCTGGAAAAGCCACTGTTTGGTGCGCAATTATGGTGTGGAAGTGTCATTTTTTCGAAAATAATGCTGGAGGTATTTAAAAAGGATCCACTCCTGCAACCAATTCAGAGGCGGTCATTTTAATGACATTGTATTTCGTGCATAATTGCAAGGTCTAAGCATTATACTGAAGTGAAAGTTTCATTAAAATCACAGCTTTTTGTGTGTTTTATTTGACTTTTCTGGAAGACGAAAAATTGATAACCCCCTATTTTTGTTTGTATCAACCGATATACTATATTTTCATTTATTCGGGTGGAGACATAAAAACAGTAAGTTATCTAAATATAATAACATGATGAAACTCGACGATTAAAGCAAATTATAATTCTTTGCTTGCTAAAATTGCTTAATTATAGGCAGACAAAATGTCTGTGTGAAACACATAATCTACACTATCTTACAAAATTATCAAATTAGTTTTTATCTGCGCCAGCCTTCTTTGGTTTTTTGATAAATTGAAGGCGCTACTTGATAAATTGAGAACGGTTATCAGATTTCTGAGTGCAAAATTTTCACATGAAGTGGGAATGTATAAAAATGCTTTTATTGTAGACCAAATTGTTTCTGGTGGCTCTTGCTGTGATATTAATATTTTTCAAATTAATTTTTTTATTTATTATTTTTCAATTATTTGTCGAAAACGTCGAACTTTTCTCCCTCTCAAGATCACTGATGAGTCTCTACGAATATTGTTATCCTATTGGTCCAAAATAGCCTATAACAGATATATGTATTTCATCCCTTTCTCATATTTATCTTTTTTGTTTTTTTTTTTTTTGTGGTAGAAGTTTTTATTATCATTTAATATTACTTTCATAACCATAATGAAGTTAATTAATTATTTTTTATTGTTATCGCCCAACTTATCATTGAAACAATAAATATGGTTGCGATATTATAGAAATATGTTGAAAACCTCAAAGTTTGCATTACATACAACTCGTACATACATACATATACATACATACATACTGGTAAATGTGTATTATTGTATGGCCTCTCCCCGTCCGCCATCCACACACTGTTTGACCACAATTGTAATTTATGGGTGCTAGGAAATGCCAAACCCGATTTACCCATTGAATTTTAATATAAATTCTATAAAACAAAAATTACATATTCATGTTTACACAGTGGATGGTTTGGGGAAGGGTGATAACAACTGAATGTAATAAATAATAATGGAAATTGTGTGAAAATGTTTGGTTACGACAGGATTTCGGTTTATAACTCCATTAAAAACGGGAGGTGAAGTCTCCCCCAAGGTCTAGGATATATTGTTATGAAATTAGATAGAATGCACAAAGCAATTTGTCGACGAATGACCTTTCATTAACAGCTTTGAAAGTTATTGATTCTATTCAAGGATATATAATTTTTGTTGATCTGTTGCTATTGGATTGCAAGCAGTTTGTGGAATGATTACATTTTTAAAAAAATAAATTAATGAAAACAAAATAAAATTACTCACCTAAGTTCGACGAGAAGTAATTTATAGAACTGAAAATAAAAAAATAAACATATAATACAATTAGTGGTTCCATAAATACTTATAATACACTAGTAAATTATCTATAGATATATAGAATTATTGCGTTACTGATTGACTGCTTGACTGACTGACTGATCATCGTCTAGACCAAAAAGATGAAACTACGCTAGTAATTTATCTATAAATGTATAAAATTACTGCATTACTGATTGACTAATCATGGTCTAGATCAAAAATATCAAAAAGATGATTAGAATCCTTATAAAGAATAATCCATTTAGTGATCTTAAAACCACCGGTCTGGCAAGGCTGTCAGCTATTAAATACCTGCCATTTGAAGTGTTACTCATTAAGTGAAAAGTTTGCCATTTACTTGTACGAATATGAATCGTTTAACAATCGAAAAACACGTAAATGTGGTTAAAAGTTACTACAAAAATGGTGATTCACAAGTAGGCACTTTTCATGCATTACGGGTTTACGGGTTATGGTCGTCATAATCGACCTACTGTGCAAGGTATTAGCGAGATTATAAAGAAATTTTAAGATTTTAGAAGCGTTATAGATGTGATCAAGCTTGTGCACTGCCGAAAATGTCGTTTCTGTTAGTAAAAGTGCGGTGGATAATCCGAATTTGTTGATTCCACGACTTGCTCAGCAATTGGGCCTGTTTTACGGATCATTATGGCGTATTTTGCATTTGAATTTGCACCACTATTCATATAGAATTCAACACTTGCAACTATTACAGCCGGCTGATCATTTACAACGCCGTAGATATGCTGATTGGGTGCTCTACAGCTACAAACGTTCAGCGCTGATTTTTCGAACAAAATTTTCTTCAACCATAAATTGCGGTGGTTGCGTCAACAAGAAAAATTGACGCTCATGGCGCACGCATAATCCAGAAATAATTGTGGAAAAGTCATGGCATCCAGAAAAAGTGACTGTTTGGTGCGCATTATGGTCAGGAGCTATCATTGGGTCGTATTTTTCCTAAAATAACACTGGAGGAACAGTTACTGACAAGTCAGAGCGCTGTGGCCGCATGTTAACCGACTTTTTTTGGCCACCAATTGAAGATTATGAACAGGACGATATTTGGTTTTCACAAGACGGTGCCACGAGCCACACAACTCGACCGATTTCAGCTGTATGGCATAAGAAGTTTTCAGAAAGTGTAATTTCAGATTTAGGAGACGTCAATTGCCCACCAAAACCTTGCGATTTGACGCCGTTAGACTATTTTGTGGTGCTACGACAACGATCGTGTTTAAGCACATAATCTCCAAACGTTGGAGCATTTGAAAACTAACATTCATCAAACTTTCACCGAGTTACCGTCCGAAATGTGCGATAAAGTGGTCGTAAACTACTTCGAAAGGATCCACTGTCTGCAACCAAACCAGAGGCAACCATGCAAAAATTTGGTATTCCCGGTGTAGTAGGGTGCATTGGTGGAACTCACGTGGAAATTACTAAGCCGCAAAAAGATTCCACAATTTCCACTTCTAATTTCACATGGTCCCCTTTTTCCAGGTCTGGATTGATTTGCATAAAACGTAGCATTATTGCATTCTGCGTAGTATTCTTGTGTTTTCCCCTTCAAACAAGGACAATTTTTATTCAACCAAAGGAATTTGACCACTTTTATTTATTATACTTACATGTTTATTTGCAAAAATTTTTGTTTCACAGTAAAATTTCAAAGTATTTTTAAACCACTTCTTTTTGCCTAAAAGTAGTTTCTAGAACAATGCAATTCACTACGAACTGATGTTCGAAAACAAAACAGAAATTAAAGTAAAATTCAGAACACCCAAGTGTCAAATTGAAGTGATTACAAACTACTTTTACTTCACAGTAGAATCTAGAACATACTTGAATGTCGTTTGCCAAAATCGGTCATATTGAATCACCCCTGTTGTAATAAGTTTTAACTGTTTTTACGCTTTCTTCGGTTGTTAAACGATCCATATTCGTAAATGGCAAACATTTCAGTAAATAAATAACACTTCAGATTACAGGCATTCAACAGCTGACAGCCTTGTTTAATGGTAAAAATTCGAATATAGTTCGAAAGGCATTGAAAGATAAATCTTAATGGGTCAATGCCGAAAGAATGTTTCATTTTCACATCCTTTCTCTTTAAGTTGAGTACCCCTGTATTAATTTTTAGTGGAAAATATGATTTATTTGACGAATACTTTATGCTGGAAAATATGTCGCAACATATTTTGGGAACAAAAAACAAAAATTATCTAAAAAATGTATGAAAAAAAGGGGGAAAAAGCTTAAAGCTAATTCCAATTCCAGCCCGCTAAACAAGCTAAATCTGGCGGCAAAATAAAAGCTAAATTGGCAACATTGGTTATACGGAACAAAATCAGGTTCGGAAAATCGTTAAACATCTGTCATGTAAAGCAATTTCAGTTGCTCACTTTGACAACTATGCCTCGTCTGAGCCATAAATCTATAAATAAAATCTATAAATCTGTATTCAATCTGAAACATAACATTTCTACGTTTCTGTAGTAATAGGAAAATAATGACATCAAATTATTATTTTTCCTTATGTCGCATTTTCACCTTTTCATTATAGAATATTTCAAAATTGTGCCAAATTTTTGTTTAAGACACATCTCCATTAACAATTTGCTACGTTTCCACAATACATTGGCTGCTAAGCGATTATCACCTAGAATCATGTGCAACAAAGGACAACTAATAGATAACACAAAGTGACTGTAATTACACGTAAGGACATTTACAAATCATATCCCGTAGAGCGTTAAAGATCTAACACGCAAACATCGCTGTGTTGGTTGCCATAAAATCAAGAAAGAAAATATGTTATTTTAATTAACATCTGTTAGTTGGAAATGCCAACCAACCTTTTCGTCCTTCTTTGCTTCTGTTCTTCGGGTGACATTGTAACGGCTCAAAAACTCGGACTAAAAGATTAACTAAATGCAAATAGCAAACAGCAACGATATACATACATGCATGCATACATACATACACACACACACACACAGGCAAACGCACGTTAACAATGAGGCTGATTTCAGTGCCTAACAAGAAAGTGGAGGTATAAAAAAAAACGAAATGAAATGAAATGCCTGATTTGATGATTTTTGCGCACATCTTGCTGATCGCCCTCCTACCTACTTTTCTTCCTCTCATTCATTGGCATTCATCGGCGAAAGAAATCTCCTTAACTACACAAATTTTACCTTCCATCGGCTGAGGTTGATTTCAGTGACGAAGAGGAACTTATGAGACTAACATGATGACGTTCATGCCGACGATGATGAGATGAGAATTTCTGTTTCATTTCTTTTTTTCATACTACTGACTCCAGCTGTAACCACCATTCATCCAGCTGACATTATGAGAGAAACCAGTTTTGTGGTTTTAATTAAACTCATTTGTATCCTTATTTATTAGCAACAGCAGAATTTTGTTATGAATTCAACTTTAAAATTCTGAAATTAGTCATGTAAATGCCAACAAATTTACAAAGTTCTGATTGGTACATTAAACTTGCTTAAATTGAGACTAGAATGGAAATTTGTATTTTTAATGTGCCGTATTTAGAAAATATGCCAAATGTTTCGAAATTCTGCACATCTTCTCTAATTCATTACATCAACTTTTGATAGTGGTTAGGAACTCCGATCTTAACAACGAAAATTTGCTTGCTTTTCTTTGCATGTCCCGAAGATATTTGATCTTCGGTATCCATATGCACAACCTGATTCAAATAAAGCAATAGTTGTATTTTCTTGCGTTTCACCACATCGATGTCTGTATACAGCTCTTATAGATCATGATTCAAAAGATGTCGAAACTTCATCCCTTTTGTGAAGCATTTTTCAATGGAATACCGTCAGAAGTGATTCATTCTCATGTGTCATAAGCCAACATTCTGCGCTGTATAGAAAGACAGAAAAAAGGCAAGTAGAACCAGTGCCTCTTGGCGATGAAATATTATTCGTCGGGGTAGAGCTTTGCCGTTAAATCACTTCCATAACATGTGTTTTTATTATGTGTACAAACAATTCTCTTTTCCTAACTTGCAGGCTAACATACTTCCTCTTAGGTGGCGACTGGAATAAACATCCTTTTCTATTATACACCGCCCGTAGAAAATAATTCCAAGCGCTTAGATCTTCTGCCCTTCTTCTCCAATATGTCACACCAAGCTTTGACAGTATTTCAAAAGCCTGGTCCTTCCAACGGAATTCCGGTCGCCCTCTGCTCCGCTGTCCATCAAGTTCGTTCTCGAAAACTTTCTATACCGGAGCATTTGGGTCCATCTGCACAACATGACGCAGCCAACGCAATCGCTGTATATTAATGCGTTTTATCACGTCAATGTCGGCATACAGCTCATACAGCTCACTGTTCATGCAACGCTGATACTCTCCGTTAACGATGATGGGTCTATATATTTTCCGGAGTATTTTCCTCTCGAAAACTGCCAGTACTGATTCATCCGTTTGCGTCATAACCCAGGATTCTGTGCCATACAACAAGACAGGTAGAACCAACGTCTGGTATAGACGGATTTTTGTTTTTCGAGAGAGGGCTTTATCATTGAATCGCTTGCTTAGCCCACAGTAACATCTGTTAGCAAGCAATAACATACTTAGTTTCATTGATTTCCGCCTCGGGTTTGATATTATCATCCTTTACTCCAAAGATTTAGTTATCAATGTCTACGCAACGTTACAAACGAGTACACTCTTTGTGCGTCGGAACAAATACCATGGTTTGGTCCTCACTTGCCATTTAAAAGCTTTGGTACGGGCGGCTTCTCCGTAACTGACGCTCCCAGATCGGGATGACCGAAAGAAATTGTTTCCGAGGAGATGAGAGATTTAATTATTGTTAATCCCCGTGCAACAGTTAAAGAAGTAGCCGAAATAATCAAAAAATCAGTCTCAACCGTTCATGGGGTCATAAAAGAGCTTGGATTTGTGAACAACCTCGATATGTGGGTATCTCGCTCTCTCACCGAGACCCCACCCTGCCTTGCGGACCCGTCAGAAGCTGCCAGAGCTTGGGTAGGAAGCTTCACCAAAGCCACCATACAACTGTAGAACATGGCCCGTCAGATTATCACTTATTTCGCAGTCTGAGTGAAGAGAAAATTTGAATTGAACGCTGTTTTTCAGAAAAACCAAACGAGTTTTATGAGAGAAGAATTAAAAAGCTCCCAGAAAGGTGGGAAGGAGTTATTAAAAAAAGGGGAATATAATAGATTAAAATAATTGTTTTCTTGCATATAAATTGGTAACTAAATTTATTTTAAAAACCGAACGAACTTTTCGAACCAACCGATACGATACAAGAGAAAAAAAGAAGTGGTATCAATTTTACTCATTTCGATTCAATGACGCACCAAAACGGTCAATTCAAGAGGTAAGAAACATACCCCTAGGCGGTCCATGCACTCCGTCAGTTTGGAGGCAAATAATGAAAAATTTCCACCAGTGGGACATGGAGAAAGTTCACACATTCAGTGAACTTGCGCGCATTCTATCCTTAGACTGCTTGAAGGGAATCTGCAGTTTAATGACGATTTCGAATCGAACAATCTTAGAAGCCACTCGTTGACTGTTCAATTACTGAAATTATTCCTCAGTATATCAAAAAATAGATAGATATATCGAGACTTGAATCCATATAATTATACGAATAATAGTCGCTAAGAGCTGTGAACGATTACGGGAGAAGATAATAAATCTTCAAAATAAAGCGGCTTTAAGCGACCATATCCTAATTCCCCTTCGCTGTTAATTAATTCCTCATGCTCTCAAATCAACCACAAAATCTCAATTTGATAAACTGGCCCTCGCCAGCATTCATCATTAAGTCAATATGCTTTAGCTCAGCTTATTCGCTTTTTGTTCACTCCATCACTCTGGAATGATGGCTGGGGATGAAGGCTGAATGAATCTGAATGGTCTGGAATGAGGTGAGATGGCACAGAGTAAAGCAGAGCAGAGTAGAGTAGAGTGAAAAAATGGCTGGCTGGCTGGCTGGCTGACTGGCTGTTTGCCTGGCGGTCTTGCAAAGTAGCAGAGATGCTAAGAAGACAGAAATGAGAAAATAGCAAAGCTATAAAACAGGAAATTTTATAAAGTGTCGTGAATGAACAGAAAGGAAAAAATATCCATTGGAAAATGAGCTACAATGACAACAACGACGACGATGATGACGACGACGACAAAGACAACGACGTCAACGACAACGACGACAATGGCAAAAATATCGACACAACCCAAAGTAACAAAAGAAAATTATGATGAAAATTTTGTGAAAATACACTTTTATATCTTCATCTGTGTGTCAGTCTGTTTGTCTGTACATCTTTCTGCATTTGAATCATTTTATATAATTATTTAAAATCTTTTAGCAGGGAAACCAACAACGAATGAAACAACGAGTGAACACAAAACAAAATTAATTTATAAAATAAATGAAAACTTTCATAAAGTTTTTGCACCCGCTCCCCCTTTTCCCCCCTTAAATGCTACAAACAACAAAGATATATTTCGCTTTTCTTTCATTTAGAAAAATATTAAGAGGTTGATGCTTTTCATTCGAGCATAAGGATAATTGTCATTGTCTCCAGATTAACATTGAAAAAATTATAAATATATTTACATTCATCCATCCATTCACATTTCATTGACTTTTTTTTGCATTCACATTCATCCCTCTCGTTTTATTGTCGTATATTTTTTTTATTTACAGAATTTAAATGTCAAAGGCTTGAAGGGGGTTGAAATTGAAAAATGCTTAAAAAGTCATATCTTTATGCTGGAGAATTTGAATAAATACAACTTGTGTTTATTCGTATTTGCATAAATATGAGCCCGGATATTCTTCCTTCCTTCCACAGACGATTTCTTAGAAATGTGTGGGTTCCTCACCAAATATATATATCGTAAAATCTATATTTGACGCTAACATGGCCTACAGTTATCCTTTATTTGTGTTGTCCAAACTTGAAAATTTATCCAGGAATAAACATTTACGTTGGTTTTTATGCGGGCAACTTTATTGAGGAAAAAAAAGACAAATAAATAACATTAATGAAAACGTTCATTACCAAATGAATGAATATTCTCATGAAAAGGTAAGCAATGAACAATATGATTACCAAATGAATGGATCAATCACCGTATAAATTACGAGCTTACAAATAAATTGCGTTGGTTGGTCCTTTTAGAGCGATTAGATGGAAATATCTGGCATCAAAAAATGTCAACAATAAACTGGATTAGAGTTACAGGAGGTTGACATGGAATGAAAATGAAACAAGGGCAAATGATAATGAGCGGAGAAAGAAAGCCTCAAAAATACTATTGGTGGAATGGATTTCTGTTTACTCTATCTAACGAGGGCCGACCTGACTTATAGATTTGTGCCAGTGGTTTGAAAAAGTTATTTTGGTGAAAAGTGGCAACCTCAGAAAACATACCTATATGTTTTAAGTTTCAAGGCGCCACGTTGTTTAGTATTTCTATTGGTACGATCTCAGTGAACTTTTAAACGTGGACAATATTGATCACGGTTATGTAATTCATTATTTTCATTTGAAAGGCTTCAGCCCAAGCAATATTAAAGCCTAACTACATTCTGGGGAAGTCTCCACCTTCGTTTATTACTGTTAAGATATTACGTAGCAGAGTTTAAACAAGGCCGTACGAGCTGCCAGGACGATCTGGCCGACCGGTTGAGGTATCCACGCCTAACACGGTTAAGAAAATCCACAAAATGGGTCATCGGCCGGAGCACGGTTAAGAGCACACGGTTAATAAAATCCACAAGATGGCGTCGGCTGGAGCAGCATGAGCTAGCTGAAATGATTTCAAAAAGTGCTATACGAGTACATCGTATATTTACCGAAGATTTGAAGATGAGAAAACTGTGCGCAAGATGGGTGCCGCTCTTGCTTTCAATAGAGCGTAAACAGTGTCGTGAAGATGTTTCAGTGCAGTGTTTGGTGATGTTTCACCGCAATAAAGCCGAATTTTTACGTCGATTTATAGTCATGGATGAGACCCACGTCTCCACCACTTCATACCTTAAGCAAAGCAGCAGTCAAAGCAATGGACTAGAATGGGAGAATCGTGTCAAAAGAAGGCGAAATGGTTTCATCCGCAGGCAAGGTCATGGCGTCTTTTTCTTGGGATGCACATGGAATTATTTTCATTGATAGTCTTCAGAAAGGAAAAACCATCAACGGAGAATATTATGCACACTTATTGCAGCGTTTAGGTGATAAAATTATCGAAAAAGGCCGCATTTGGGGAAAAAGAAAATGTTGTTTCATCAAGACAATGCTTCAGTTCACACATCCACTATTGCGATGGCCAAAATTAGTAAATGAAAGTTGGAATTGCTTCATCACTCAACTTATTGGCCAGATTTAGTTTCACGCGGACTATTTTCTATTTCCAAACTTGAAAAAATGGCTCGGTGCTGAAAGATTTGCCAAAAATAAAAAAGTGGAGTCTACGGTTGATGACCATTTTAAGGAGTTTGTCAGTTCTTACTATAAACAGGGTATAAAAGCTATCGAATATCGCTGGAAAAAGTGTGTTGAGCTAAAAAGAAGATAATGTTGAAAAATATAGAAAATTTCTCCCAACTGTTTTGTATCTTCCTTGTAAGATCGACTAGTTTTGGGACTGCCCTCGTATATTATGGTTTGCATAAGTTTTGCTGGACTTATTTTCATAAAAATTTATTGAACTATAATTTCATCGACTGACTGAGTCTATCGAAATTGACTGATTGTTTAAATTGAGAGGAATGCCTGGTTTCAGAATTGTAACACCTGTTGCAGTTTTGCAGTTATGGAGGAAATATGAAAGTTTAAAACACACATTAGTTAAAGCCAAAGGAGCATCGAGTGGTTTTGTGATTCAAAAGCCAGAACCATTTTTGTTTTGTTCCTTCTCATAATTTGAGAAGACTGCAGTAACATCTCGCAGTTTCCTGCCAGTAATATCTATGTCAACTGCGTCGGGTATGGGGAAATTTCTAAGTTGATCTCTTTGACTGTTATTAACTTGGGAGTAACCAGAATGCTTCGTAACATATCTGAAGCAGCTGGCGACATTCAACCTTCGGGCAAACATTCTCCGGTAACGCCATCAGATTTCAGTCTAAAAAATGCAAAAAATGCTAAGTGTATTGAGCTGAATTATATCTGCCATCTTTTAATATCTGCGTTATTCATTTTTCGTTTTCAAGTATAGTTAAATAAAACACACATAAAGCTATGATTTCGATGAAACCTCTGTTTCATTATAATGCGTGGACCTTGCCATTATGTACGAAGTACAATGTCATTTAAAGGACGGCCTCTGTATTGGTTGCAGCAGAGGATCCTTTCGAGGTTCCTCTGCTTTATTTTCGAAAAAATACGGCCTAATGACACATCCAAACCACAATGAGCGCCAAACAGTCACTTTTTCCGGATGCAATGGCTTTTTCACAATCACTTCTGGGTACTCCGAGAGCCATACGTGACAATTTTGGTTGTTGACGTAATCATCGAGTTAGAAATAGGCTTCATCGCTGAAGAAAATTATGTTCGATTAAAGGTCCACGTTTGAGTCACTACTTTTGTAATATGTTACTTGTTCTCCGGTTGTTAAACGATCCATATTCGTAAATGGTAAACGTTTCACTAAATAAATAACACTTCAGATGACAGGTATTTAACAGCTGGCAGCCTTGCCAGACTGGAGGTTTCAAAACCACTAAATGGATAACCAGAAAATCAAAATGCTTGGAGTTATTTCCTACGGGCGGCGTATAATAGATAAGCCAGTCTATTACAGTCGCCACCTAGGAAGAAGAAGAAATGGATAACCCATATTTCAAGAAGTTGTACTGAATTCTTGGTTCTTAGAATGAAAATTTATAGCACTGGCTATGTATAGTACCCCCATACAAATTGTCGGACTTAGCAAAGTTTTGTTTCCCCACCCTATAATTCTAACTCTCCTTTAGATTCTATGTAGAAGACTTCGATAAGACAAGTTAGTAAATTACATTTGGAAAGAGTTGCAAAAATTAGCTAGCTTTTAACATTGAATTTTTCCGAATCTTCACTAGGATCTCAACGGGTGCTCTCGATGAGTCTAAAGTAATTGTCTGTGTGGACTGCTCTGAGTAAATCGCAATTAAGATGTAATTGAATTTACCTGTTATCTTACTCCCAAAATCGCCTTCAAGGAAAGGTGACAAAATCGATATCATACAGTTGCCGTAACGTACATACATATATGTATATCCTTATCGACAAGTACGAGTATGTACAAATATGTATACATAGATTCGCATATATTTACAGTACCACATGTCAGTAGTTAAGTAACAAAAACTTATCATTGACAAATCTAAGGGCCTCCCTACTCTTCTTACTGAATTTTCACATGCTTCTGTGACGCTGCTCCCAACTCCAAAGTGTTGTAAACTGATATCATAATTGTTAGTTAGTGTTGGTGTGGTGTTAGTGGTGTCGATAACGGTGGTAGAAGTGATAATAATTTTGGTTTCTTGAAAAAGGGAGAAAACGTAAAGACTGCGACAAAAAAAACATCTAAAGAACAGAAAATCACGCGCACACACAGACACACACGCAAACAAACAAATAAACAATGAGACGAAAAATGAAACCATACAAAGTGAAGTAATGTCGGACGCGAAACCCTGTTAAATTGCTAGAATCATCCACAAGCGACGCGCTCTTTTGCCACCAAAAAGTAGATTTGAAGAAACGACACACAAAACAAAAAGAAAAGAAACTACAAGGGAAAGGTTGACAACATCAATAAGAAATAATTAAACAAAGAACAACTGCCCAAGCGAATGAAATCATTTTAGACCGTGTATGATGGCTGTAGGCAGCCATCAACTTAAGGAGATGACCGAAAACAAATCCTGATTTTCTATATTTTTAGATTAGACCAAGGCGACTATTTTTGAGCACAAAGAATACCAACGTAATGACCATTTAGATTGCCATTTGACACAATGTAGGATATCGAAAACATAGTAATGAAAATTCATAGGAAAATAATAAACAAAAAAAAAAAACACAAAAAGGAAAAATTACTAACATTAATGGGAAGAGAAGTGATTGAAATGACTTCCCAGGTCCTTTACAATATACATAGTTCATTTGTTGGTCTTCCCAAGTGTTGCCAAACGTTAGCCTAAAAATTCAAAAAAAAAAAAAAATATTTTGGTGAAAAGTGGCAACCTTATAAAACATATGTTTGAAGTTTCAACATTGTTTAGTATTTTTATTGGTGCCAACAAAAGTAAACGATCTCAGTGAATTTGTAAACATGGGAGACATTACTAACATTAATGAGAAGAGAAGTGATTGAAATGACTTCCCAGGTCCTTTACAATATACATAGTTCATTTGTTGGTCTTCACAAGTGTTGCCAAACGTTAGCCTAAAAATGCAAAAAAAATATTTTGGTGAAAAGTGGCAACCTTATAAAACATGTTCTAAATTTCAAGACGCCACGTTGTTTAGTATTTTTATTGGTGCCAACAAAAATAAACGATCTCAGTAAATTTGTAAACATGGGAGAAATTACTAACATTAATGGGAAGAGAAGTGATTGAAATGACTCCCCAGGTCCTTTAAAATATACATACATAATCCATTTGTTGGCAAGTGTTGCCAAACGTTAGCCTAAAAATTCAAAAAAAAACAAGAGTCGAAAAATTTCCATGAGGAAACAGTACTTAATTGCTAAAGGTATGTGCTATGTGCTTTTCACAAGGTAAAAAACAAGACAAGATATTCTTTCCACGTGAAGTAATTACCCGCCTTTCTTGAATTACTTTCCAACACTTAAATTACTTTCCAACACTTAATGCTTTTTCGTCATAATATGTTCGATAATATATTTGCTGCTATTTAATTTCACAAGTTTACAAAAGTATTACCGAATATATTATGACACAATAATGTTGGTTATTCAGTGTTTTTTTTTAATAAATTATTTATTACAGTTTAATAAGATAACTACAATTTTTTATAATATTGCGTCAGCGCCAGATTGGCTTAATAGAGGCTAATAGGCAACTAAAACCATTCATGTAATACCACCATAACAAATGCTAACATTAAAATATTTAAAAATAAGAGAGATAAAAAAAAAATTATGTTAGAAGCATTTCCAAATTATCTATCAAATATTTTTTTTAATTGGGTTTTAAAAGCTGATAAAAGTGAAGTTTCTTTCATGTATACTGGCAATTGATTATATTCAAATGGTCCAGCAAATGCAACACGTTGCTTGGTCAACTCTAACCGACAAAACACGACATTTAAATGCATTGCTTGACGGGTTGAGCTTTCGGTGTATGAAATATTTCTATGAAAGGATGTTGTAAAGACTCAAATTCCATTTATTGATTTGTGGACATAGAGCAGAAGTTGTTGTTTGTATAATCCCTTAACAGGTAAGACATTTGTGGCATAATCTTTATATAAAGAATCTTTATATAAATTCAAAACAGTTTTTAAAGATTTATTCTGTGCCGATTGTAGAGCTTTTAGACAGGTGGTGGACTTACGTGCATACACGAAAGGAAGATACGTCAAATGAGAATGTATCAGAGACTGATATAACATTAGCTTTAGCTTTACATTTAATTTGTTCTTAAATTTGTACAAAATTCCAGATCCTGACGATATTTTGGACTTTAGGTCCATGATGTGTTTATCCCACGACAGATTATAGTTAAGACACATCCCTAAATAACGCACGCTTTCTGATTCTCCTATAACGTTACTATCAGCATGTACGATCATATTTGTATCATTAATAGAAAGTTTTGGTCTAAATCTCACGACTTTAGGATATATTTTGTACACCTTTAATGCTTCAGGATAAGACGATTCTTCCATTATTTTATTATAAATATTAGAAAAAACTTTTGCAACCAATGATTTCCTAGTTAACATCATTTTAGATAAAATTCTGTCAAAGCCCGGGGACTTATTTAATTTCAAATAGTCCATACCCCTCTCTATTTGAAAATTATTCGTTCTTTCAAGATCAAAAACTTTTCTAACTGGTATTAAAGTTCTGAACATATTTTCGTCATCGTCATTATAGCTTACTATTCTTCTTCGAACTCTCTGGTGTTGGAAACAAAACAAAAATAGTTAGCGTTGTCAAACTTTTCCAACCTTAATCTAAGTATTATGGTCATTTCACGAGGAAAAAATTCCTCGAGACATTCTTTCCTCGTGAAGAAATGTAGCGGCGTTGCCAGCTTCACTTGAGTTAAAAAGACTTGGTACATCATAATATGTTCGATAATATAATATATTTGCAAGATTTGTAAAATTGTGTCCGTTTTTACTACTATAATATTTCATTCCACAAATTTACAAATGTATTACCGAATATATTATGCCGTAAGTTATTAAGTTATTCCGATTTCAGTGTTGGAAAGGGAAGACAGGAAATTCTTGTCTTCGACCATCTCTAGTGAAATTAACCGCGAAATAATTTTGTAGAACGTTTTAAACCACTAGCTACCAATTGTGGTACAGTTTTTTTTGACGATATTTAAAAGAAACACGAAAAAATAACTTTGAAATGTGTAAAAGATCATTTGCACTGAAAACGTGATAGATAGATCACTTTCATAGTAGTGGCAAAAAGCAACTCATTGCAATATTTTTACCAGGTTGTTGAACTCATTTCAGATAATACACGGCAGCGTAATCATAATTTCCGTCCGTACGAAAGAATTGTAGCTACAGAACAAATTGCCTTTCTGGAAATTTGACTACACTCGTCTAGAACAATGATTTGGTGAGGGATAATCATTCACTCCCAGTCTTTATAATGTAATCAAAACATTATTTCCAAAAAAAAAAAAAAAAAAAAAAAAAAAAAAATACTTTCAAAATAGATGATAAAAGAGCCATTTTTAAAACTTCTAATGTGACAGTGGACAGGGGCAAATTTAGATAGGAGCAAAAGTTCAGTTTAGCACCATGTGGGATAAGTGGACATGGCAAAAGCTTCCTATTTTTACGTACATATACCTATAATATATGACCTGTAGTTAGCTTGCTGGTAGAGCTGTTTAAACCTGTTGATGATGAGCTTGCATTGGATATAAACCGGTACCTAATTTCTATTTGGGTAAACCAAAATAAGCCCTATGAATGACTAGAACTTGACCTTATTGCCTTTGTGTTCTGAAGATCAAAAACAATTTTGCGTATTACCAATCGCCATATCAGTCTTTTACCATCGTTTGTAAGGTCCTGTTGATGAAGATGAAGAAGGCCCATTGTATGAAAGACTAATGGCGATTCTAAGCGACCTAATTAGACCTTATTAGCGTGGCCATACTGGGGCGGCCACGAAACTAGCCGACCTAACAAAGAAAACACGAAACGGGAGAAATTTTCCTTATTTTTCAAAAAAAAGAAACTCCTTTTAGATTAACACACTTTTTAACAAGATATTCAATAGCTTCTATATCCTTATTATAGTAAGAACAATCAAACTCCTTAAAATACATATAGTCATCAACCTCAGACGGCACCTCTTCATTGTTAGCAAATTGTTCACGACCGAAACGTTTTTTTCAAGTTTGGAAATAGAAAATAGTCCGAGGGAGCTAAATCTGGCAAATAAAAGGTGCGTGATGTAGCAATTCCAACTTTAATTAATTAATGTTGGTCAAAGCAATAGTAAATGTGTGCGCTGCAACATTGTCTTAATGAAATGACATTTCCTTTTCGACAAATCCGGCCTTTTTCATATTTTTATCACCTAAACGCTGCAATAAGTTAGCATCATATTTGCCATTGATGTTTTTTCCCCTTCTGAAGATCACCAATAAAAAACAATAAAAATTCCATGCGCATCCCAAAAAACCGACGCCATGACTTTGCCTGCAAATGCAACCGTCTTCGTTCATTTTGGATACGATTCTCCCATTCCAATCCACTGCTTTGACTGTTCCTTTGCCTTAGGTATGAACTGGTAGACGTAAAAATGCTGCTTTATTGCGGTGAAACATCGCCAAACACTCTACTGAAACATTTTCACGACGCTGTTTTTATTCTATTGCAAGTAAACGCGGCACTCATCTTGTATTCAGCTTTCTCATCTTCAAATCTTCGGTCAATATACGATGTATAGGACTTTTTAAAATGCCTACCATTTCAGTTAGCTCACACACTTTCAGCCGACGATCATCCAATACAATTTTGTAGATTTTCGTAATCGTGTCTGGCGTCAATTGGTCGACCGCTACGGCGTTCGTCTTGGCGGCTCATAAAGCCTCGTCCAAACGCTGCTACACAATATTTTAGAGTCGTAAACGAACGAGCTGACTCCTCTGTGACTCAGAGCTTTCAAATGGAAATATTGCATCACATAACGCTGACCAATTTTTCCACCGAGACTGTTTACTTTTGATGGCTCAAATAAAACTACTAAACAACGTGGCGGCGTCTCAAAATTTAAAACATACTCGTATGTTTGACAAGGTTGCCAATTTTCGTCAAAATAGTTTTTTTCAAACTACTGCCACCATCTATACGTAAGGTTGGCTAATTTTGGGACCGCCATCGTAGATTTGAGAAATCGACAGCTGATCAGATATTCAGACTACGCCAAATCATACGACATATATTATCGCTAAGCATGTTTGGAACCACGTTTAATATAAATTACAAGCTACTTGCGCATAATGATTGTACCGACTTAATTATTCAAAAAATTGGGAATTTTTACTGTTTTCTCAAGAAAAGTCGGTTTGATGATAAGCGAGAACATACTTAAACTATCCATTGTGATGAATAAGGAGTTTATTCGTTGGGGACGTTATGTGTACGTAATTTAACTATAACTTTGAACTTTTAGATGATTTTTATCTACCTCAGTTGCGACATCAGTAAGATGAATAACATCAGGCGTTATCATGAAAAATCAGCTATACTAGGAGTTTATTCGTTGGGGACATCACGTGAACGTGGTTTAACTATATCTTTGAACTTGTAGATGATTTTTATCTACCTCAGCTGCGACGCCAATAAGATGAATAACATCAGGTGTTATTTCTTCATTACTACCTGTCCGGAATAGGCAAATGAATCACTCCTTCGGGAAACTAAAGGAAAAATAATACATTGTAAAATTTACAATAATACAAGCATCGTATGAAGATTGATTCGAATCAAAATACAGCAATCGTGGTGGCTGGATAACACGATCCAGATCTCGAATGGATGCGAATTATGACTTTGAGTTGAAAACCTACCCAAATAAGTATACCAAATATACTCTATACTACAGGGTGTCCGTCGGGAAGGTATACTACTTTGTTTGTTTGTAATTTTTGATTAAATGAAAGAAGATGGATCTTACATTGATAAATACTTTATTTAATGTCGGCAATTATGTATGGAGTACAATATCAGATAAATGTCCGCCTCTGTTAGCCTCACAAATGCGACCCTTTTTCATTACATTCTCACGCATTTCACGCGGTATTTCATTAATTTCATCACGAATATTTTGTTTGAGTTGCTCAAGCGTTTCTGGTTTGTTTGCAAAAACCTTGCTTTTCAGATATCCCCACAAAACAAAGGAACAGTTAAATCAGGCGACCGTAGACGCCAATCAACATCAGCATTTCTTGAAATAACTTGTTGTGGAAAGAGGTCTCGCAGTAATTCCATTGTAATCCTGGCTGCATGCGATGTGGCACCATCTTGTTGATACCACATGCAGTTGTCGCGTTAAAAAGTTTTCAATCATATCACGATATCGCTGCTCCCCATTGACGCCGTTACGCCGTTTTCAGTTTCAAAGAAGTCAGGTCCAATGATTCCTCCTGTCCAAATTGCACACTAGACTGTCATTTTTAATGGATTCAAAGGTGACTGATGAATAATTTGAAGGTTTTCCATTGCCAAGAACCGACTATTCTGTTTATTCACGTATCCATTCAAATGAAAATGTGCCTCGTCACTCATTATGATTTTTTCATGAAAATCGGTGTTGTCATGAACGAGCTGTAACACCCTATTGGCATATGTATGTACGGCGGCGTGAATGGTCTTGTGGAAGAAGCTCTTGTGTCAACTGAATCTTAAATGGAAACAAATGCAAATCCTTGTGCAAAATTGTGGTCAAAGTTGTTCTTTGAAGAACAAGGTCCTGAGCAAGGCGTCGAATTGAGGTTGATGGATTGTTTTGAACACTTTCTTGAACAGCAGTAATGTTTTCAGCCGATCTTGCAGTACGTTGTGGTCCATGCTTGGCCGTATCGGCTACAGACCCTCTTTCTTCGAAATCATTCACTACACTATAAATAGTGAGTCTTGTTGGCACGTTGTTTCTCCCAAAAATTTCACGCAACTTTCTCACCGTCACAGTAATCGACAATTGATTTTGATAAAATGTTTTGACAATTAAAACACGTTGGTTTATCGAATATTTTTCCATAATAAACTTGCCACGTCTCTACTTCACGACTGCCAAATATGAACTGTCAAGACTAATGTTTACCAAAATGGCGGCAAAACAAAGTAGTAAACCTTCCCGACGGACACCCTGTAGTTAATCTCACTCGAAACTAGCGAATGTAATTTAATAATTTATATTGATTATATTTTACTTAATTTGAGTACACGCGAAAAACGTGTAAATAGTACATACCTAAAATAAGTACGCAAAATTCCTTGAATATTTTTCTTACTTATTTAGGTAAAGAGGAACACGGCGCAATATGAAGATCAATTTTACTCAATTTGAGTTCATTTTGACTCAAATTTAGTTCAGTTTTTTAATGTAATTTAATTTAATGTAAGCAAATAAATATATAACAGCCCAATTTTGGAAAGAAATTTTTAGCAATTTAACCCTAATCATGCTAATGATCTGAATGGAATTGAAGTTAAACCGAGAATTAGGTTATTTAATAATCAGCAACTGTGCGCAACCTAGGATTAAAGTTTCTATTTGCTTCTAATGGTAGGCCTTTTAGAGCTTATCAATCTAAAATACTGCCTAAAAGTTCGCAAATCTAATGGAATGCAGAAAGTAGGCCTTCCAACTCCCCAAAGAAGTATACCTGGCATGGATTGTACCTGTTAAAATTCGGTTGGATCGCTAAATAGTTCTCTTTCCACTGATGGAACAACAACTGATCAATAACAAAAAAAAAAAAAATTAATTGGCCAACTCCATGGAAATTTTTCAAATCGGCAACACTGTTATTTGGCGTCTTTCTGTTTATCGACGAATTTCCCTCACCTTCTCTACCCCTCTCTTCTCGTTCTTCTTCTTCCTGCAAGGTGCCAGTGTGATTGTAGAGTGATGAAAACTCACTTACAGTGGCAGATAATCATTCACTAACACACCTACGCATGCGATTACAACAAATCCTTGGGTTGCATGCAGTGATGCCATCAGGAAATAGAATTTGCTTAATTTCATTATGTGTCTAAACTCCGAATATGTGAGAGAACTGTGTTCGCGTATACTTTCCTTTTAAGCGTATCTGACTATACGAGTACACTGTTATACGTGTACGTTTGTGTGTGTGTGTGTGGTACGATTGTTGTGTTATGTTGAGAAGTGAAAAGGGCGTTAAGGGAAGGTCGCCACTGGGGATGTTTTGTTACAGCCCATTTGTAACATGCTGAGAATTTTGGCAAACAACAAGAAAAAAAATAAATGTTGAATGGAATCAACTTAAAGGGAAGAAACACCGATTGACAATAGGCAGCGGCCAGACGTAAACACTGAAACGGGCACACACACACACACATACGCCTTGTAATGTTATTCCCCTCAAAGCAATGGAAATCACAAGCTGACAATTATGAGGCGGCATTAATTGAAAACTGGAAAAATATAACCATGTAATTATCCGACGCCCTATTGAAAGGATTTATCAAAGGGGATGTAAGCACTTTGATGTTGGTAGTTTCAAGCGCGATTATCCAGCGATAATTAGCAAATATCTATATCATCTGAAGTCCTGCTATAAGAAGGAAGGAAGTAAGCAAGGAAGTGATAAACTATGTAAAAGCTACAACGGTGTAATGGCACTTGTTGGAGTTGATTATTGAAATTGCAGCACAAACTATAGTAATTTCAAAAAATCACGACAAAAACATGTCTTCCTTTCGATTTACAACAAAACATGTTGTGTTTAATTGGTCCAAAAACTAAACCTAATACAAAGAAAACACAAAAAATTTTGGAATCATTTTCTTTATTTTTCAACACAATCTCCTTTTAGTTCGATACACTTTTTCCAGCGATATTTAATAGCTTCTATACCCTGTTGTTAGTAGGAACTGTCAAACTTTTTAAAATATCCATCAGATGCAAATTTCAGCTCTTCATTGTTGGCAAATTGTTTGCCATCGAACCATTTTTTCAAGTTTGGAAATAGAAATGTGAAACTATTCGAACTTTGATACATTAATTTTTACCATCGCAATAGTGGATGTGTGAACTTGAGCACTGTCTTGATGAAACAACACTTTCTTTTTCGCCAAATGTGGCCTTTTTCTACAATTTCCTCACCTAACGCTGCAATAATTCAGCACAATATTCGCCGTTGATGGTTTTTCCTTTCTGGAGATAATCAATAAAAATAATCCAATGCACATTCCAAAAAAAAAAAAAAAAAACAAAACAACAGAAGCTATCACCTTCCTTGAAGATGCAACCGTCTTCGCTTTCTTTGACTCTGCTGTGACTGTTCTTTTGTCTCAGGTAAGAAGTGGTGAATCCATGTCTCGTCCATGGTTATAAACCGACGCAAAAATTCGGCTTTATTGCGGTGAACATCGCCAAACATTCTAATGAAACATCTTCACGACGCTATTTTTGTCCTATTGAAAGCAAGCGCGGCACCCATCTTGCACACAGCTTTCTCATCCTCAAATCTTCGATCGAGTTAAAAAATAAAGAAAATTTTTCCTAACTTTTGTTTGTGTCCTCTTTATTAGGTCGACTAGTTTGGGAATTTATTCCGAAATTTGTATAGATTTCCGACAAAAGTATTTGGGTAGGCATACTGATGACGAACTCAAATGGAAGCCTCCTTCCACCACACTTATTGTGAAGGCAACTCCATTTGTTTAAAGTTCCACACATACGCTCGCCGGATTGATATGTTGGTGAGCTGATTCTTCTCGCCAAATCTTGTAACTATAACGAGCCTCATCAGCAAGTTTACTTCTTCTGCTGCCAAGCAACAACATCATCGTAATTTGTCCATCTTTATCACCCCGTATAAAAAGACGACCATACCAAGAAGAGGAAGAAGAAGCAGAAAAGCAGACAGAAGAAGCAGAGCGCATTGCAATGTTCGTTTTAAAATTAAATTCTTTTATTCACTGCTTGGTCGGTCGGTCGGTCGATTGGTCGTCTTCATCCACTTTTTGGCCAAAAGAAATAACTTTTAATATTGTTGTACGTGTCTTAAGCCAAAATTTCAATGTTGTACAATTCATATTGCACTCGATACTCCCGTCAGAGCATGTACAAGCGGCGAGCAAACGAGTGAGTGAGCGAGTAAATGGGTATCTACTTATACAACTGGTGGATATCATTTGACTTTACGCTGTAAGTATTTCTTTCAACTCGGCTTGGATTGACTTGGGTTCGCTTTTGGTCTGGTGGGTCTTACGGTATTATCTGTGAAGTAGTTAGCTGGTGGCTGGTTGGCTCACCAACGGCCTGGCTGGCTGGCTGGTATAACAATTTCGACACAAAACAATGCATATAATATAAGTATACAGACGGACAGATGGGGACGACGACCACGACGGCGAGAATACTAGATAATATTAAAAAAAAAAAGCGAGTCGAAAAAAAGAAATCAACAAATGAACGTACGAATGTTAATGGCAACAACAATAAAAACGTAAAGAAAACTTGAAAAAGCTAAGTGAAATTGAATTAAATTATTACTTGAAAATGTTTGTTTGTTTGGTTGCTTGTTCAAATTGTCCCCGCCGCCATTTGAAGGGGCGACTCTAGGTGGGGGGGAAACGAGAACAAAAGAAAACCGACCAAGTCATTAACACAAAATGAATGAGAACCACTTTAATTATCGACATCGTTAGATCTTCCCCACTATTTGGGTGTGAAGTGGAAATATTTTATACTCGTATAGGCAGTAGGAAGCCCGAAGAGAGTAAAATGATTTAAAGAAAGCAAGGAATTAAAAAAAAAAACATGACAGGAATTCCAACGATAATGATATTTTCATTAAAACGGATAGCAACATTGGAAGAAAATGAGAACAATTTTCTTGACCGAAGGCATACTTATAATATTGGTAAATATGACAGACAGATCGCAATGATTCAAACAAGGAGATCCTTCTGTGCGTATAAACTACTGCGGTTTCAATCTTTTGCGTCCGACTTATAAGGTTCTCTCTGGCATGATATATTGAAGACTAAAGCATATTCTATTTGCCAATATTGGATCTTAACACAGCGGCTTTAGACCCAGTAAATCAACAACTCATCTGATATTCACACTAAGGCAAATTCTGAAGAACACCAAGAAAAGCAGATCAACACATTCATATTACTCTTATAGTCGATTATAAAGCAGTTTTTGCAAATCCAATGCCAAGGCCTATGTTTGGTATTCCTATGAATGTCATCTCTTTAGGAAGACTCTGACCAACATGAAGTCTTCATTAAAGGTAGGCAAAACCTTCACTAAGGTTTATAACAAGTTTTCATAAGGTTATAGACTGGGCGGTAACCAATCGCATGACCTCTTCAACCAACTTTTGGGGTCGATAATAAGAAAGGCAAAGTTATTTGCTTAGACTAACAAAGAGTCTACTCGTTTAGGACACTGTGTGAAGATTGACAATTTAAAAAAATGTTGGAGATGATAATAAGAAAGGCTGCAGTTAACGTGATTGGTATCAACTTTAACAAAACCCATATATTTCTTGTGTTTGCTCATAGCATAGATATCATGTTACTGCAGTCTTCTCAAACAATGAGGGAATATCATAGAAAATGGGCCGGGACAAAGCAAAGTTATTTGCTTAGACTAACAAATAGTCTACTCGTTTAGGACACTGGGTGAAGATTGACAATTTAAGAAACGGTTGGAGATGATAAGAAAGGCTGCAGTTGACGTGATTGTTACCAACTTGTGTTTGCTCATCGCACAGGCATTGGCAGAAAACTGCGAGATGTTACTGCAGTCTTCTCAAGCAATGAGGGGATATCATAGAAAATGAGCCAGGACAAAGCAAAGTTATTTGCTTAGACTAACAAATAGTCTACTCATTAAGGACATTGTGTGAAGATTGACAATTTAAGAAAATGTTAGAGATTATAATAAGAAAGGCTGCAGTTGACGTGATTGTTACCAACTTTCGCTCATGGCACAGACATCATTGGCTGAAAACTGCGAGATATTACTGCAGTCTTCTCAATCAATCAGAGGATATCATAGAAAATGAGCCACTACAAAACAAAGTTATTTGCTTAGACTAACAAATAGTCTACTCATTAAGGACATTGTGTGAAAATTGACAATTATGACTTTTGGAGTGATGCATGAATTTATCTATCTCATCTTCGCTGAGAATACAAAATAAATGACGTCAGAAAACTATTGCTTGCGAGCAGATGTTTCAAGCGATTTAATGCCAAACCCTTTTCTCCTCTCAGCAAACACAAATCCAATTAAACAAGACAATGGCTTTACCTGCCTAGTAGTGCTGCGCAGAATGCTGGATTTGGGCAACAAGCGGATGAATTAGTATTGAAAGTCTTCGGAAGAAAAATACTCAGGAAAATTTATGGATCTATCAGGGTTTACGGAGAATATAAGCGTAATTATAAACAGCATAAGCTATATACCGATATCAACATAATGAAGCGCATAAAAATACAGCGATTGCGTTGGCTGATTCATGTTATACGGATGTATTCAAAGGCATTAGCACGAAAAGTCTTCGGCAACAAACTTAATAGGTAGCGCAGAAGAAAACAACCAAACCTTCATTAGAAGATCCAGGCTTTTGAAATAAAAACTTAGTACAATGAATTGGAGAAGAAGCGCATTAACATATATTTTATCTTTTATTTTAATTCCACTAAATTTACCGAAATTTTATATACGTTATGAGTAAATCAAGGTCTGAGTTTAAAAATACAAAAAATACACCAATACAAATTATCAGAGATACTGTAACCTTTTCTGTCCATTTCATTAATTTGTAACGGTTAGTAAAATCCAAAACTACGCGGAACTAGGCCTTTTCTGGCACCGTCCATACAAATGACGAATTGAATTCATATATTCTTAAGTTAATATCTTTGAAGCACTTATACTGAGTTCAGTCAAACCGGGTATTTGACAAAATTAGTTCTCAAATGAATGAAATTAAAATGGATAGCATAACCGCGTCCCTTCTGGTACCCCTTACATATTTACCAATTTTCCGAAATTCAATTTTCTTTGTAATTTCTAATTAGTAGGCTACAATAAACTAGATTTTTGACCATTTTATTGATTTATAACACCTGATATCTTCTGGCATCTTCCATGAAAATTATAAATTTAACTCATACCATATTTTTCGAACAAAGTTTTAGACGAGGTGACAGCCTATCTTTCGATCTCCTAACAACCTGTTGGAGATGAGAGTAAGGAAGGCTGCAGATAACACGACTGGTACCAACGTTAACAGAAGCCGTATGTTAATTGAACACGCTGACGGTGTACACAGCATTGACAGAAAACTGCGACATGTTACTGCAGCCTTCTCAAGCTATGAAAAGGAATCATCGAAAATGATTCTGGTGATAAATGATAATGAATTAGCTTCGACGAAAAAATAATTTATTACTTTGTGCTGTATAAATGTTTACAACTATAACTTTGAAATGGTGCATTAATTCGTCTACCTCAGCAGTGTTGTAAATAAAACTAATGGCGTTAGTCTGGAAACTAGGGGAAGAGTTTTACTTGTGAAAAGATCTTACTCAGAATATATGGATGAATTGCAACACTAAAAGTAATCACAAAGAGAGTGTGGAAAAGAAGATCTAAACACCAACCACTTTCCTTAATTGACTGAACTTCCAAAGAAATTTAATTTCAATTGAATTGAAAATAGACTGAACTTCCTTAATTGACTGAACTTCTAAAAAAATTGAATTTGAATTGAATTGAAAATAAAAACATGACGCGATTTTTTGGATTTATTTATTTATTTATTTATATATATATATATATTTTTTTTTTTTTTGTTTGTGGCGCTTCATACTTGAATTTCGGATTTCTACCGAGTTTTGCGACATGATTGACTGAATTTGCTGCAAAGCAAATAAAATTCTAGAGCCAAGACATCTTATGGAGAGTAAGATCTTATCACATATTTCTTTATTGAATGAATGCCTCCAAAAAAATTCATTTGTATTGAATTGAAACCGTTGGAAGATAATTTCGAAAAAAGTTTTAACATAGGGAATTTGATGTACAAAAGGATGAAGAAGTTGATACTTTGAAAGGATTACAAAATGTAATATTTTTTGGGTACACATTTCTTTCAAAATATTATTCGATTGGGGGATAGATTATACAATAAATAACACACTGGTTTCAGGCGATCTTTCGTATTTAATTTGAGAATTGTTCATCTATTTTTTGGGCGAAATTTGTATTTTATAGGGTTATTCATTATTCGGTTCCAAATGTAAAGTTAGATAAATCACACATAAAGCTATGATTTCGATAAAACTTTTATTTCATTATAGTGCTTGGACCTGGACATTATGTACGAAATTGGATTGGTTGCAGCAGTGAGTCCTTTTGAGGTACCTTTCGACTACTTTTCCGCACATTTCGGACAGTACGTTTGGGGATAATCCGCCTAAACATGGTCTTTGACATAGCCCCACAAACATACTATAACGGAGTCAAATCGCATGATATTGGTGTCGTAAAACTACGTTTTCTAAAAACTTCTCATGCAAACAACAAAATCCCGAATATTTTATGGTTATGGTATTGCCAGATGTTAAGTCTTACAATATGACGATTTATTTTTGTATGCACTTGCATAGTACAAGGACATTTAGCTGTGACCTGTTGCAGGTGCATACCTGTGTCTCGTACAAGCGTATACGATGGACGACCAGTTCCATGCGAGGTATGATGTAAGCAAAACTGGAGTAGCTTTTGTCTGCGAAACCAGACCCTGACCAGAAGGGTTTCTTTTCTGGTAATACGAGAGATCAAGGGCCCCAAGAACAGTTTTTTCTGGCCTGATCGCGGAGAAGGACCCCTTGGGGGAACATCGCGCTAACTGTAGTTAACAGAGCACGTGTTGTCAGTGTCCTGCATTACATCAGGTTCTCTTGAAGGTAATGCGAGAACTTGGAAAACACTGTTCATAATCGATTAGATTGAGGTGTCTAGATAGGTCTCACTCCCTACCGGAAGGAAGTCCACTTCATGCCAGTGACTTCAAAGATACTTTGACTGAGAGAGGAGGCAAGTACTGAAAAAATTTTTTACGGGGATATATTTCTTCTTTCAATGGTGCTTTTATTAACCTTTCCGAGATTAGTTTGAGTTCCCCAAAGAGGCCCTGACTGACACAAATGCAAATAACAACAGTTCAATATGTGATAGCACACCGTGAGTAAGACTTTCGTAGTGAGACCCACTTTAAACTACCACAGATTGACTGAAGATGATTTACATTTGACAAATTCAACCATAACATAGTAGGGGGGCATCCAGTAGCTTGCATTACAGTTTTTGCAAACTAATTATAGAATTTTATTATATATATACAAGATCGACAGCGGCGCGATGATTTGTTACACGCGACTACCGTTCGCAAGATCGCGGGTTTAATTCCTCATAAAGCCACCTATTATTGTTAGGAGTGGCGGTCATCCCGATATGTCTGACAAACACTTCGAGTAGTTGATTACCTATAATCGGGAGGTCTAGTAAATGCTTCTTTAAATGACATTCGGAACTGTCGTTAAGCTGTAGGTCTTGCTTGAATGAGTCTAAAAATAGAATAAGCTAATTGAATGTGAGAAGCACCCTTTTGTCTCATTTATGGAATGCAAATGATTCTTTTTTAATACAGCTATAGAGTGATTCCTTTAGAGATCATTTTTCCAGGGATTTTATGGCAGATCAGAATGTTGTGATATTTTTCTTCAGAATTTTTAGATCTCGTGATTTCAATGACATCAGAATTCAGTAAGGTGGTACTGTGTGACAGCCCTTAAAACCATAGCTCTATTGCGAAAACAATGCAGTGAACCCTTATTTAGCGGTTCGGACTATTTGGCCATGTGATTTCTTACTTCTAGACTATTTCCTTTGGGACTACGTAAAGATCAAAGCCGGCTACGATTGAGGGATTGGAAGGCAACATTACTCGCAACGCTCGAGAGGTTCGAAAGCGCCGTCAAAAATTCTAACCTCAAAATGGACCATTGACCATTGAAAATAGACGCAGTTGCGGCCAACATTTGAGAAAAATAGGCTTTAAAAAATAAATAAAATTGGTTTTATCCATTAAAAGGCAACTATAAAGGAATAACTCTATATGACAAAACTATGTTTTAAGCGAACATGTCGAATGTGCCAGTTATTTACTATCAAATAGTTGACAAAATAGAGCGCAAAATCAAGATTTTGAGATTGTTATGCGCTATTGTATGCTAGTTATCAATGTATAGGTAGTTATCATGGTTGTAATGAAAGGTAATTGTTGCCACTAAGCCAGAGATGTGCATGCTAATTTCGGTGAAATTAAAGCAAATGTGCAGATTTCGTAAGCTTCAAAACACGAAATAGTGCAATTTCGGCCAATATAAATTAGACAAAAATCATTTTAATACAGTTGTTAACTTAAATTTTGTTCGTTGTTTTAACTTTAATCTTCAACCCATAAAGTTTGATGTTTATTGCGTCGCCTTTCAAAATTCTTTTCCCAACGCAACTATCATAAATATGAATTCCTTTCCGAAATAATGGCAAATTTGTTTAATGTTTACTTCAAACAGTATACCCAAATATATAATTTCCCATTTGCACATTCTGTTTGAATTCATAGTTTGAAATTCAAACCAACCATTTTAATGCAGTTTTTAACTTATATTTTGTTAGTTTTTAAATGTAATCTTGGCTCAATCAAAGTTGATGTTTACTGCATTGGTCAGTCAATCAAAATTCGCTTTCCAATGCAATTATTATAAACCTGAATTCGGTTCCATGATGATGGTAAATTGTCTAATATTTACTTCAAACAACTCTGTATTAGCCCCAAATATATAATTTCCCATTTGATCATTTCGTTTGAATTCATAGTTTGAAATTCAAACCAACCATTTTAATGCAGTTTTTAATTTATATTTTGTTAGTTTTTAAAGGTAATCTTGGTTTAATTAAATTTGATGTTTAGTGCATCGGCTATAAAAATTCCCTTTCCGATGCAATTATCATAAACATGAACCCCCTTCCATGATAATGGGAAATTTGTCTTATGTTTAGTTCAAACAGCTCTGTACCATACCCAAACATATAATTTCCCAACAACTTTGTACTAACCCCAAATACAGGGTGGCGCAATAGAACGGGCATATTGCATCATCTTTTTTTGCGGAGTAGAAAAGGCGCGGGCGGTGAGGGGGGTTGGCGGGCTTATGGAGTTTTAGTCGCTATGAATCACTTCGACGGGAAGCGTCGCGCATTTTACGAGAACTCTCGTTTATATATTGCTACTAGGCGACTATATTGTGCTGAATATGGACTACGGCGAATTAGTGAAGCTCCGAGTGCTAATTTAATTAAAATATGGGTAAAGCGTTTTGAAGAGACCGGTTCAATATTTAAACCACAAGCAAATGGTCGCCCAAGAACATCTAGGACCGAAGACAATGTTGGGAGAGTTATGGAGTCAGCACGAGGAAATCCACATCGCAAGATGTGGACTCGCAAGAGATCGTCTGTCTTACAAATATCGCGACGAAGTTTGCAACGAATTTTAACACTGGATCTTAAACTGCATCCATATAAGCTGCAATTAACATAAGAATTGAAAGAGTCTGACTTCATAGCAAGGCTCGCATTTGCTAATGAAATGCTTAATCGATTTTCCAATTTTGACAATATCCTTTTCTCTGACGAGGCTCATTTCCTTATGAATGGGTTTGTAAACCGTCAAAATTGTCGTTACTGGAACAGTGAAAATCCCAAAATCAAACACCAGAAACCATTGCATAGTCCTAAAGTGACAGTATGGGCAGCAATCTCTGGCAGAGGAATAATTGGTCCTTTTTTCTTCGAAAATGCGCGGGGCCAAAACGTCACAGTTAATACGGAACGCTATGTTGAGATGCTGGACGGATTTTTGGCTCCAGAAATTGAAAGTTCAAGAATAGTGAATTCCAGAACTTGGTTCCAACAAGATGGAGCTACCTGTCACACATCAAATGACTCCATGACGGTGGTGAAGCAGATGTTCCCTGGCAGACTGATTTCGAAAAGAGGTGATATCCCATGGCTCCCACGTAGTCCAGACTTGACGCCTCTTGACTTTTTTTTGTGGGGATACCTCGAACATAAAGTCTACAGTAATAATTCAAGAAACATCGTTCAGCTCAAGGAGAATATCCGTGATGAAATGGCAGCCATTACACCAGTATTACTGATGAAAGTTTTCAATAATTTTCGTTTGCGGTTAGAGGAGTGCCGTCGTAGAGAGGGTCACTATTTAGAGGATGTTATTTAAAAAAAAAAAAAAATTCATTTATTACTCTGCAATGCCTTAGATTTACTTTAACCATACCTTTTGTATTTATTTTTTAATCTATTTTTTAAATATGCACGTTCTATTGCGCCACCCTGTATATAGTTTCTCATTTGCACATTTCGTTTAAAGACATAGTTTGAGATTCAAACGAAATTTTCAATCGACCCGCACTCACGCAAAGCATTTATGAAAATTTTGTGTTTAATATTTGAATCCTTTTGAAACTGGGAACATTTCTATGAATACGTAATAGTTGTAATAATTATGGAGATATTAATATTCGTTGGAAATATGGGAAATTGCTTGCTGTGGCAAATAAAAATTTGCATCCTACTACGAATGTGATATGGGAGAGTTCGTCTTATTTAATTACTATTCCGAATGTCAGTTTGAAAAATGTTCACTAGATTTGTCAATTGCTCGACTATCTACTATGGAGGTGACCGCCGCTCGAAGAGACAAAATAGTTGTGTCGAACCCACAATCATTTTCCAACTAAAAAACTATCTCCTGCTTAATAACAATACTTGAGTAACCACATCAATAATGATCTATGCTTTCCTTCCCGTAATGCAACTGTCCAATGCCACCATGGGAGCCGATGATAACAAACGTTTCCCAGAAACAGAAGCCATTGCTGATCTTACGCTACTTCTGTATGTAAATTCTGTTTGTATTTTTCCTCGCCTGGCCGATGCGGGCGTTATGACATTGCTAACATTTAGTTTAGCTAGTCAGGTTCACCCCTACCAAGCGTAGCAACTAAATTGACACGTGTTGTTTTTCCTCATGTACGTATTATAAAATTATTATTGCTTTTTACAACGTAATAGTTGATAGGTATATGAG